>JAGFBZ010001605.1:0-99071 GCA_018398805.1 Hirundichthys speculiger | reverse complement strand
TCTCATCTCTTTCAGCCCATTAAAGTGAAATCTGTGTTTTACAGGAATTTTACAGACCACATGTGACATCAAGGCTCATGTTTTATGAAACAATTAACTTTTTAATTAACATTTAATTAACTACAATATTGAACATTTAATTAACTAAAACTTTAAATGTGCCATCAAACCTTACCTTTACACCAGTCCAGCAGTACCTTTAAGAGTAATTATGAATAAACATTGAACTGGATGACCTGATGGACAGCTGGACTTCAGTTGCCATGGTAACAGGAAACAGAACAGTGACTTGAGCCAGACCCTGGTGGTCAGTGGAGGAACTGCAGGTTTTCTTCCACAACAAACTCAACCCAGAAAACCAGATGTTGCAGCAGCTTCCTGCTCAGTGTGGCTCATTCAGGTCTGACAACATGTGTTTCAAGGGAGAGCCCCGCCCCCAGCCCCCAGCCCCGCCCCCTAGCTCTCACATGTTGAAACACACATGGATCCACATGCAGCAGGACGAGAACATGGAAAACAGATGAGAGGAGGCTGGAGGAAGAACTGAGACCCAGAATGAAGACTGGACACAGAAGAAGCCAATAATCGATCACACCGATCAATACAGGGTCCATTCCTTCTGCATGCTGCCATGAATGAGTCGATACTTTCATTCATTTTTGACCAGAACCAGGTTTAAAAACACAACACTCAAAGAAATCAGTCTGGGCCAAAAAGAGTTCCTCATCATTAGGAAGGTCTGAGGGTGGACATCTCCTGTTCTAGTCAGGACCGGTCAGAGACCTCAGGATGGACTAATATGGTCGTATCTCCTGGTCTAGTCAGGGTCGGACCTCAGGACTGGACATGGTTGTATCTCCTGGTTCTAGTCAGGACCGTTCAGAGCCCTCAGACTGGACTAATATGGTCGTATCTCCTGGTTCTAGTCAGGACCAGTTCAGAGACCTCAGGACTGGACTAATATGGTCGTATCTCCTGGTTCTAGTCAGGACCGGTTCAGAGACCTCAGGACTGGACTAATATGGTCGTATTCCTGGTTCTAGTCAGGACCGGTTCAGAGACCTCAGGACTGGACTAATAGGGTCGTATCTCCTGGTTCTCAGTCGTATCTCCTGGTTTCTAGTCAGGACCGGTGCAGAGACCTCAGGACTGACTAATATGGTCATATTCCTGGTTCTAGTCAGGACCGGTGCAGAGACCTCAGGACTGGACTAATATGGTTATCTCTGGTTCTAGTCAGGACCGGTGCAGAGGACCTCAGGACTGGACTAATATGGTTTATTTCCTGGTTCTAGTCAGGACCGGTGCAGAGACCTCAGGACTGGACTAATATGGTCGTATCTCCTGGTTCTAGTCAGGACCGGTGCAGAGACCTCAGGACTGGACTATATGGGTCGTATCTCCCTGGTTCTAGTCAGGACCGGTGCAGAGACCTCAGGACTGGACTAATATGGTCGTATCTCCTGGTTCTAGTCAGGACCGGTGCAGAGACCTCAGGACTGGACTAATAGTATCTCTGGTTCCCGGTGCAGGACTCAGGACTGGACTAATATGGTCGTATCTCCTGGTTCTAGTCAGGACCAGTGCAGAGACCTCAGGACTGGACTAATACGGTCATAGCTCCTGGTTCTAGTCAGGACCGGTGCAGAGACCTCAGGACTGGACTAATCTGGTCGTATCTCCTGGTTCTAGTCAGGACCAGTCCAGCAGGGTTCTGGATGTACTGCAGCTCTCTTACAGATGGTTTAGAGCCCAGTGATCAGGCCGTTACAGTAGTCTAACCTGGTGGAGACCAACGCATGGATTAGTCTTTCTAAATCTGGTTCAGACACTATTCCTTTGATTCTGGGAATGTTTTTTAGATGGTAAAAAGCTGCTGATGTTATTGCTTTAATGTGGCTGTTAAAGTTCAAGTTGTGAATCCAATAATACCCCTAAATTTCTGACCTGATTTTTAGGTTCTAGAGAGCTCAAGGTGACTGATAACATTTCTCTTTGTTTCTGTGGGCCACAGACAATGTTTCAGTTTTGTCTGAGTTTACTAGAGAAAGTGTTCGTGCAGTGACACAATGAATCTACAGGCCATGTTCTCCTGCTGTCAGTGACACGTAGATCTGAGGATCATCTGCATAGTTGTGGAGGTAAACTGTATAGCCTAATGGAAGCATGACAGATTGGAACAACAGGGGTCCCAGGATTGACCCCTGGGGAACCCCACAGGCCATTTGGTCTGAGACACAGTTACCAATTTCAACAAAGTATCTCCTATCCCTGAGGCAGGACCTGAACCAGTTTAAAGCAGTTTCAGAGATTCCCGCCCAGTCTTCTAACCTGTAATAAGACCAGATGGTCAACTGTGTCAAAGGCAGCGCTGAGGTCCAGCAGAACTGAGACTGAGACTTTACCTGCATCTGTGTTCAGGCAGATGCAGTCAGTAGGTGAACCGACTGTAGGTGTAGGTGAACCGACTGTAGGTGGACCGACTGTAGGTGGACCGACTGTAGGTGAACCGACTGTAGGTGAACCGACTGTAGGAGCTGGTTCTGTCAATCAAACGTTGTTAAAAATTAATCCTCTTCCTCAGCGGCCGTCTCAGTGTCGGGGTCAGTCTGGACCAGTTCTACGTGTACCTTTGTGTCTTCCGGGCCTGGGGGGGTCAGTCTGGACCAGTTTAGGTGTAACTTTGTGTCTTCCGGGCCTGGGACCGGCGCTGTTGTGACCCTCGTTCTGTCAAACATTAATGTTCTGGTGGACCAGCGTGGAGGTGGGTCCAGGGAACACCTCCCTCAAACATTTACCTTCTGTCGGTTTCAGGTGACCTACGGACCTCACAGAGCCGTGTGACATCGACCTGCTTCCCCCCTCCTGTCCTGTAGACACGTCTGGACTCTGTCACCTTGACACCTGGGCTCTGACACCTGGGCTCTGACACCTGGGCTCTGTCACCTGGGACCTGACACCTGGGCGCTACACCTGTGATCTGACACCTGGGCACTGTCACCTGGGACCTGCACCTGGGCTCACCTGGCTGTCCTGGGCTCACCTGGGACCCTCACCTGGGCTCTGTCACCTGGGACCTGACCCTGGGACCTGACACCTGGCGCTGTCACCTGGGTCACCTGGGACCTGACACCTGGGCTCTGTCACCTGGGACCTGACACCTGGGCTCTGCACCTGGGCTCTGTCACTGGGACCTGACCTGACACTGGGCTCTGTCACCTGTCACCTGGCTCGTCTGGGAACCTGGGCTTCTCTGACACACCTGGGCTGACACCTGTCACCTGGGCTCACCTGGGTCACCTGACACCTGGGCTCTGTCACCTGGGTGACACCTGGCTGGGACTGACACCTGGCTCTCTGACCTGGGCGTTGTCCCTGGGACCTGACACCTCGGCTCTGACACCTGGGCTCTGACACCTGTCACCTGGGACCTGACACCTGGGCTCTGTCACCTGGGACCTGACACCTGGGCGCTGTCACCTGGGCGCTGTCACCTGGGCTCTGTCACCTGGGACCTGACACCTGGGACCTGACACCTGGGCGCTGTCACCTGGGCTCTGTCACCTGGGACCTGACACCTGGGCTCTGTCACCTGGGCTTGACACCTGGGCTCTGACACCTGGGCTCTGTCACCTGGGACCTGACACCTGTCTGTCACCTGGGACCTGACACCTGGGCTCTGTCACCTGGGACCTGACACCTGGGCCTGTCACCTGGGCTCTGTCACCTGGGCTCTGACACCTGGGCTCTGACCTGGGCGCTGTCACCTGGGACCTGACACCTGGGCTCTGTCACCTGGGACCTGACCTGGGACCTGACACCTGGGCGTTGTCACCTGGGACCTGACACCTGGGCTCTGACACCTGGGCTCTGACACCTGTCACCTGGGCGCAGTCACCTGGGCACTGTCACCTGGGCTCTGTCACCTGGGCTCTGTCACCTGGGCTCTGACACCTGGGACCTGTCACCTGGGCTGTGACACCTGGGCTCTGTCACCTGGGACCTGACACCTGGGCTCTGTTACCTGGGACCTGACACCTGGCTTCTGTCACCTGGGCTCTGTCACCTGGACTCTGTCACCTGGGCTCTGTCACCTGGGCGCAGTCACCTGGGCACTGTCACCTGGACTCTGTCACCTGGGCTCTGTCACCTGGGCTCTGTCACCTGGGACCTGTCATCTGACCTGCTTCCCTTCAGGCAGTAAACATTTAAATCCTGTCCTGTTAGACGTGTCTTACCGGCACCCTGACACCTGGGCGCTGTCACCTGGGCTCTGTCACCTGGGACCTGACACTTGGGCTCTGACACCTGGGGCTGTCACCTGGGCGCTGTCACCTGGGCTCTGTCACCTGGGACCTGACACCTGGGCTCTGACACCTGGGACCTAACACCTGGAACCTGACACCTGGGCTCTGACACCTTGGACCTGTCACCTGGGCTCTGACACCTGGGCTCTGACACCTGGGCTCTGACACCTGGGCTCTGTCACCTGGGCTCTGTCACCTGGGCTCTGACACCTGGGACCTGTCACCTGGGCTCTGTCACCTGGGCTCTGACACCTGGGCTCTGTCACCTGGGCTCTGTTACCTGGGCTCTGTCACCTGGGCTCTGACACCTGGGACCTGTCACCTGGCTCTGTCACCTGGGACCTGTCACCTGGGACCTGTCACCTGGGACCTGATACCTGGGCTCTGACACCTGGGCTTTGTCACCTGGGACCTGACACCTGGGACCTGTCACCTGGGACCTTTCACCTGGGGCTGGCACGTGGGACCTGGCACCTGACATGTGGGCGGGGCAGCGGTGAATGCAGCGCTGCTTGTTACAGCTGAAACATGTTGTTGAGGACACTTAGACGCGCGCAGGTGCATCCTGGTTAATGAGTGATGTCAGCAGGTCAGTGATTGACAGGAGCTGGTTTGAGTTCAGGTCCAGGTCCAGGTGCAGACAGGAGACCGGGGCAGCAGGACTCTGCTGGGAGGGAAGGAACAAGTCAGCTCTTGTCTGTTTTTAACGTTCAAGCAGCTCCGCCTCCTTCAGCTCTACTCTAGTCCTCCCCCAACACCTGTGCCAGACTCCGCCCATCCCCCTGGAGGAATAAGAGGAGGAGGAGCGTACCTGCAGACTGTTGTGAAGCTCCAAGCCCCATCCTGATCAGACTCTTCCAGGTGTTCTAAAGGAGCAGATCTTTAGATCAGAACTCATCCGGACCGACACCAGACCCGGTACCAGGAACCAGGGGGTCCGGCTCTGATTGCAGCAGCAGAAATGGATTCTGGGAAGCAGAAGAAGGTTGTGATGCCTCCAGACGGTGGCTGGGGATGGGTGGTGGTCACCTGCTGCTTCATGGTGACGGTGTGCACGCGTGCAGTGACCAGGTAGCACCTGATATAATATAATAGAATAGAATAGAATATAATATAATATAATATAATATAATATAATATAATATAGAATAGAATAGAATAGAATAGAATAGAATAGAATAATGTTTTTTAAAGCAGCATTTGTTGAATAATACCTAATATAATGTATTTTATATATCATGTATATCTATTGAACATTTTGCTTTGAAACACAAATTTGTAAAAATCACAACTTTATCTCAAAAAAAATTGTGAACCTCAACTGAAACTTCATGTCCTAAAAATATTTTTAATTATTTGAAATTGTAAATTTTGCAATATTAAAAGGTTTTGTTGTAAAAACAAAATTTATCTAAAAATGACAAATTTTTGAAAAATGTAACTTCTCAATGTAAAAACCAAAATGTGAATTTCATATAACTGCAATTATTTTTTCATAAAATCACTTTTTAACTCAATACTTGTAAAATACTGAATTTTGCAAAAGCTTTTTGACATAAAATAAAACTTTGTGCTGAAAATCATAAATTTTTTTGTTGTAAATCGAACAACTTTGCATAATCACAAATGTAACAAAAGAAGGTAATTTTTGTCATAAAATATCTAATTTATCAAAATTGTGACTTTTTGATGAAAAATTATGATTTACGACTTTTGATGGGATTATGAGGAAATTGTGAACTTTGTCCAACTGCAGCGTTTTGTTCTTTTATCACAACATTTTGTTGTAAAATCAAATTTGATAAAATTGCAACTTTTTAAATTTAATTTTAGAACTTTTTCAGTAAAATAAAAGTAAAATTTTGCAAAATCTCAACTTTTTAGATAAAAATAGAAAATTGACCTGAAATCGCAAATTGTTGTAAAACTACAAATTTTCTAAAATCACAACTTTAACATAAAAGAAAATTTGTCACTAAAATAAAACTTTCTGACATTAAAAATCATTTGATGGTGAAGCTGCTCAGCGGTTGATCTCTCATCAAGGTGGAGGGCAAAGTGGGAGGAGCCTGAGCCCCAGGTGTTGGACAGGTATAAGATCAAAGCATCTGAGGACCACAGACTCTGTTGGACCCAGGAAGAACCGTTTTAGATCATCTTCAGTGCCTGAATCAGGACCAGAACCGGGACCAGAACCGGGACCGACGTTGTTCACGTGGTCATGTGACAGAGTTCACTACAGGTGTGTTTACCTCTGATGTCACTGAGTGACCTGAACCCGAACCCTGAACGGGTCAGAAAATATTCTTCAGTATCATATTTGTGTTTGGACACCAGAGGTGGACCTGAACCTTCTGGACCTTCTGGACCTTCTGGACCACCTGCACAGACCCACCAACAGCGACCCGTTGACGTCTTCCAGTCAGCTCTGAGACCCTGAGGGTTCCTGTTACTGGTCTTCAGTCCAGATTCTGATGGGATGGACTGGTTTACTACTGGAACTACTGGAGAACTGGGTCAGACCTTCTTAATGGGCTGGTCTGAGTCTTTCTGAAGGGACGGGGACTACTTGGTGTCACTAGGAGAGTTCCTGGTCCAAGTCTCCCAGAGACCAAAATACCTGTTAGTTTATACAAAAGACACATGAGACTCGCTGTGACCGGATCAACCGCTCGGACCGCTCAGTCCCGGCTCGGGTCTCGGTCTCCGGTTCAGGTCTCGGGTTCAGGTCTCGTCTCCGTTTCCGGTTCAGGTCTCCGGTTCAGGTCTCCGGTCTCCGGTCGGTTCAGGCTCAGGTTCAGGTCTCGGGTTCAGGTCTCGGTTCAGGTCTCGGTTCAGGTCTCGGTTCAGGTCTCGGGTTCAGGTCTCGGGTTCAGGTCTCGGGTTCAAGTCATCGGTTCAGGTCTCGGGTCTCGGGCTCAGGTCTCTTGGGTCTCAGGTCTCAGGTTCAGGTCTCTGGTCGGGTCGTTTAGGTCTCGGTTCAGGTCTCGGTTCAGGTCTCGGGTTCAGGTCTCTGGTTCAGGTCTCGGGTTCAGTCATCGGTTCAGGTCTCCGGTTCTGGTCTCCGGTCTCAGGTCTCGGTTGGGTCTCATGCTGAGGTCTCAGGTTCAGGTCTCTGGTTCAGGTCTCTCAGGTCTCGGTTCAGGTTCTCTGGTTCAGGTCTCAGGTCTCAGGTCTCGTTCAGGTCTAGGTTTCAGGTCTCTCGGTTCAGGTCTCGTTCAGGTCTCTCAGGTCTCAGGTTCAGGTCTGGTTCAGGTCTCGTTCAGGTCTCGTTCAGGTCTCCAGGTTTCTCCGGTTCAGGTCTCAGGTCTCTGGGTTTCAGGTTCTCTGGTTCAGGTCTCAGGTTCAGGTCTCTAGTTCAGGTCTCCGGTTCAGGTCTCGGTTCAGGTCTCCAGGTTCAGGTCTCGGGTTCAGGTCATCCGGTTCAGGTCTCGGTTCAGGTCTGCGGTTCAGGTCTCCGGCTCAGGTCTCGGGCTTCAGGTCTCAGTTCAGGGTCTCGTTTCAGGTCTCGGTCTCAGGTTCAGGTCTCGGGCTCGGGTCTCGGGTTCAGGTCTCCGGTTCAGGTCTCCGGTTCAGGTCTCAGGTTCAGGTCTCTGGTTCAGGTCTCGGGTTCAGGTAATCAGGCTCAGGTCTGGTTCAGGTCTCTGGTTCAGGTCTCTGGTTCAGGTCTCTGGTTCAGGTCTCGGGCTCAGGTCTCTGGTTCTCTCAGGTCTCCGGTTCAGGTCTCCGGTTCAGGTCTCCGGTTCAGGTCTCTGGTTCAGGTCTCGGGCTCAGGTCATCGGTTCAGGTCTCAGGTTCCGGTCTCCGGTTCAGGTCTTCGGCTCAGGTCTGTCTCCCAGAATCAGAACCAAACGTGGAGAAGCTTCTGTGCTCCACATCTGGAACAAGGTCCCAGAATCTTCAGGACGGTTGAGGTCTTCGGTTCTTCTAGGTCCCAGGTCTCAGACTGATCCGTTAAAGGTCCGAGTGGCTGCTGGTTTCTGTTCCAACCAGCAGCAGCTCAGCTGACTGGTTCAGTCACTCGGACCTTTAACGGATCAGTTCAGACCTGATCTACATCTACAAAGGTGGCCTCCACACCTGTCTGAGGACCTTCTGGGCTCAAACCAGCCCGGTTTGGGTTACTGTAAACTTGTCTGGAGAACCGCTGGTCCACATC
This sequence comes from Hirundichthys speculiger, assembly GCA_018398805.1. Classification (NCBI taxonomy): domain Eukaryota; kingdom Metazoa; phylum Chordata; class Actinopteri; order Beloniformes; family Exocoetidae; genus Hirundichthys; species Hirundichthys speculiger. Next base: position 90,605 of record JAGFBZ010001605.1, on the reverse strand, counting down.
TGGCTGCAGGTCCTCAGCAGAGGAACCTGGTTTCCTGGATCTGAAGGTTGGCATCAGTCTTCGTGGCTGGTCACGTGACGCAGGTCTGAACCGTCCCGGTCCCGTCCTCTGTCTCCGCAGGTGCGTCTCCATCTTCTTCGTGGAGTTCCAGGTCCAGTTCGGAGCCGACTACTGGTCCACCGCCTGGATCCACAGCCTGGTGGACTGCACCACCATGCTCTGCGGTCAGTACCCGTCAGCCCGGTCAGAACCGGTTTCCCGCGGCGGCGGCTGAGGTTGTGTCTGTGTTCAGCTCCGGTGGGCAGCCTGGTGGGGAACCGCTGGTCCAGCAGGGCGGCGGTGATCTTGGGGGGCGTCCTGGCGTCCGCCGGTCTCCTGCTCAGCTCCTTCAGCAGCAGCCTGCAGCAGCTCTACTTCACCATGGGGGTCCTCACAGGTCAGCGTCCAGACACGTCCCCGAAGGGTCCCGTCCTGGTCCGTAACGGTACTGAACCTGTCTGGACTCTGCAGGTCTGGGATTCGCCCTCTGCTACACCCCCGCCATCGCCCTGGTGGGGTGTTACTTCCGGCGCAGGAAGGCGTTGGCGTACGGCGTCGCCATGTCGGGCAGCGGCATCGGGACCTTCGTGCTGGCTCCGGCGCTGCAGGTCCTCATCGACTGGTACTCGTGGAGGGGGGCGCTGCTCATCCTCAGCGCCTTCGTCGCCAACCTCTGTGTCTGCGGGGCGCTGCTGCGACCAATCACAGTGCAGGAGGAGGAGCCAGAGGGGGAGGAGCCAAGCAGTGAGAAGCAGCGCTGTACGTGTTCTGATTAACTCTGCACGACCGCGATTATAACGACTGATTCAACGCTGGACAGACTAAACTGGTCTGGACTGGTCTGGACTGGACTGAACTGGACTGAACTGGACTGAACAGGGCTAAACTGGGCTGAACCAGGCTAAACTGGTCTGGACTGGACTGATCTGGACTGGTCTGAACTGGACTGAACTGGTCTGGACTAACTGGTCTAAACTGGGCTTAACTGGACTGAACTGGACTAATCTGGGTTTAACTGGACTGAACTGGACTGGACACAACTGGACTGAACAGGGCTAAACTGGTCTGGACTGAACTGGTCTGGACTGGACTGAACCAGGCTAAACTGGTTTGGGTTACACTGAAATGACTGACAAGACTAAACTGATCTGGACTGGTTTGAACTGGACTGAACTGGTCTGGACTGGACTAAACTGGACTAACTGGTCTAAACTGGGCGTAACTGGACTGAACTGGACTAATCTGGGTTTAACTGGACTGAACTGGACTGGACTAAACTGGACTGAATAGGACTAAACTGGGCTGAACTGGACTAAACTGGACTAAACTGGACTAAACTGGACTGGACTGGTCTGGACTGAACTGGTCTGGCCTGGACTGAACCAGGCTAAACTGGTCTGGACTGAACTGGTCTGGACTGGACTGAACCAGGCTAAACTGGTTTGGGTTACACTGAAATGACTGACAAGACTAAACTGATCTGGACTGGTCTGAACTGGACTGAACTGGTCTGGACTGGACTAAACTGGACTAACTGGGCTTAACTGGAATGAACTGGACTAAACTGGGTTTAACTGGACTGAACTGGTCTGGACTAAACTGGACTAACTGGTCTAAACTGGGTTTAACTGAACTGAACTGGACTGAACAGGGCTAAACTGGGCTGAACCAGGCTAAACTGGTCTGGACTGGACTGATCTGGTCTGGACTAACTGGTCTAAACTGGGCTTAACTGGACTGAACTGGACTAATCTGGGTTTAACTGGACTGAACTGGACTGGACACAACTGGACTGAACAGGGCTAAACTGGTCTGGACTGAACTGGTCTGGACTGGACTGAACCAGGCTAAACTGGTTTGGGTTACACTGAAATGACTGACTAGACTAAACTGATCTGGACTGGTTTGAACTGGACTGAACTGGTCTGGACTGGACTAAACTGGACTAACTGGTCTAAACTGGGCTTAACTGGACTGAACTGGACTAATCTGGGTTTAACTGGACTGAACTGGACTGGACTAAACTGGACTGAATAGGACTAAACTGGGCTGAACTGGACTAAACTGGACTAAACTGGACTAAACTGGACTGGACTGGTCTGGACTGAACTGGTCTGGCCTGGACTGAACCAGGCTAAACTGGTCTGGACTGAACTGGTCTGGACTGGACTGAACCAGGCTAAACTGGTTTGGGTTACACTGAAATGACTGACAAGACTAAACTGATCTGGACTGGTCTGAACTGGACTGAACTGGTCTGGACTGGACTAAACTGGACTAACTGGGCTTAACTGGAATGAACTGGACTAAACTGGGTTTAACTGGACTGAACTGGACTGGACTAAACTGGACTAACTGGAACTGAACTATCGAACTGGGTTGGACTAACTGAACTGAACTGGACTGAACTGGAGATTGGCTAAAACTGGTCTGGGCTGAACCAGGCTAAACTGGTCTGGACTGAACTGGTCTGGACTGGACTGAACCAGGCTAAACTGGTTTGGATTACACTGAAATGACTGACTAGACTAAACTGATCTGGACTGGTCTGAACTGGACTGAACTGGTCTGGACTAACTGGTCTAAACTGGGCTCAACTGGACTGAACTGGACTAATCTGGGTTTAACTGGACTGAACTGGACTGGACTAAACTGGACTGAATAGGACTAAACTGGGCTGAACTGGACTAATCTGGGTTTAACTGGACTGAACTGGACTGGACTAAACTGGACTGAATAGGACTAAACTGGGCTGAACTGGACTAAACTGGTCTAAACTGGACTATTACTGGACTGGACTGGACTGGTCTGGACTAAACTGGACTTAATTGGACTGAACTGGGCTAAACTGGTCTGAACCTGGCTAAACTGGTTTGGATTACACTGAAATGAACTGACTAGACTAAACTGATCTGGACTTGACTAAACTATACTGAACTAAATTTATACCAAAATAAACTAAACTGGACTAAGCTCCACTGATCTGGACTGAACTGGACTGGACTAAACAGATCTGAACTGGACTGGATTAGACTAAACTGAATTGGATTGGACTGGTCGAACTGGACTGGACTGAATTAATCTGGACAGAACTGGACTCAGCTGAACGAGACTGGACCGGACTTACCTGGAGTGAACTGGGCTGGGCTAAACTGATGTGGACTGGACTGATCTGGACTAAACTGAACTGAACTAAAGAGATATCGACTGGACTGAATTGATCTCTGATCTAGACTAAACTTAATTGGACTAAACATGACTGTACTAAACTGAACTGGACAAAACTTGACCAGACTGGACTGGACTAAACTGATCTGGACCGGATTGGACTGGATTTAGAAAAACTGGACTGGTCTGAGTTGATCTGAACTAGCCTAAACTCATCTGGACTGGACTAACTGGACTATTTGAACTGGACTGAGGTGACCTTAACTGAACCAGACTGAACTGAACCAGACTGGACTGGACTGGACTGAACTGAACCAGACTGATCTGGACTGGACTAACCTGATCTGGACTGGACTGATCTGGACTGGACTGTACGGATTCAGTCCAGGAACACTTGATCAACTATATTCTTTGTTATTAACAGTAAATATTTCCGGTCAGCGTCCTCTTCGTCCTCCTGCTGTTTCTCTTCTGAACGTCTCACCAAGACAGCGAGACGGAAGGACGCTTGAATACCTGGTTTAGTTTAACTAATCCTGACACTTTTTTTAAATCAATATGGTCAGTAGACGATGTAGAAGTTTGGTTTTCCACCTTTTTATGAAAATGTAACTGGAGTAACAGAAAACTGGTTCAGTTTGGTTCAGAGGAACCAGGAAGACCTCGTTTAACTCGTTAACTAGGACACGGTTCCTGATTAGGGTTCCTCCCACTAACCAACTGGTTTCAACCTGGTTTCAGTCTTTTGAAAGTTTTAAAGGTAGAAGTCAGGTGCAGAATCATTTTTGTTGTGGAAGGCAGAGACCGTCTGAAACTAGAATCCAGTCGGAAGCCGTCCTGAGAGGTTGAGGTTGAGGTTGAGGTTGAGGTTGAGGTTGAGGTTGGGGTTGAGGTTGAGGTTGAGGTTGTGGTTGAGGTTGAGGTTGAAGTTGAGGTTGAGGTTGAGGTTGGGGTTGAGGTTGAGGTTGAGGTTGAGGTTGTGGTTGTGGTTGAGGTTGAGGTTGAGGTTGAGGTTGAGGTTGAAGTTGAGGTTGAGGTTGAGGTTGAAGTTGATACAACTAGGTTCAGGCATCTGTTGCCCTACACCTAGCTCGATCGTTCATCCAACGGCGTTTAGATCCCGTGCGATCTGTACACCTTCTGGGTAACTAAAGCCCCGTTACCCTTGGCTCGGCTTACCCGCGCTGGCACACCCTGTCAATTCAGGCGCGACTATCTAACAACTACACTTCTATACTAGTTGAGATGTATAAGGGGCTTATTAGAGAGCATTTGGGACATTTATGTATACTATTGCCTATTTCACACTACAACAGTCAGTAATTATAACAACTACATTTAGTACACTACAAGCCAACGTTGAACCCCATGCTTAGTTTCACACCAGTGATGTCACCAGTGTGCCCTGGTTGTGCTATGACATCACTCTCATGAGTACAACATTAATATTTGTACTACAGTAATGTAACAAATACATAGCAGTGGACAAGTAAACTCTGTCACCAGGTAGCTTAGAAACATACAATTTTTCTGTTAAAAACACCAATATATAGTAATGTATCAGGCGCCATATTGAAATTTGGAATTCATTATTGGATTTAATACATGAAAATACATTTATTTGGTACTTTGTCCATAAAAATATTGTGTTTATTTGATTTCCACTTCAACAAGTACATTTTTTCAAACTTGCTCTGGCGGCCATCTTGAAAATTGGCAGCCATATTAAATTTCATGTTGGATATCGTACTTTTCTTAAAATATGTATCCTGACAACATCTGTGCCAATTTTGGTGCTTGTATCACCAGGTGAAAGATTCTTATGAAATTTTTGGATAACCTGCCCCACTATGAGGTTGAGGTTGAGGTTGAGGTTGTCGGGTGAAGACTGGCTGAACCTCCGTGAACACGGTTAGGGTTAGCAGCTGGTCCACCCAACCGTCCACAGCTTCATCGTTCTCTGTTCCAGGTGATGCTGAACCTGCAACAAAACTCTCCAACGAATCACAGTCCGGTCTTCTGTGGTCAGAGAAGGCACCTCCTCCATCTTCCCTGGTGGACGCCTCCGCCGGGCCGAGGAGGTCCTTCGGTCGCTGCTTCCTCTCCAGGAAGGAGTACGGCTTCCTGCTGCTGCCGGACTTCCTGGGTCTGGCCGTGTCCTTCCTGTTTCTGGCCGGCGGCTGCAGCCTGCCCTTCGTCTACCTGGTGCCGTACGCTCTGAGCATCGGCGTCGGCAACCGGCACGCCGCCTTCCTCATGTCGGTCCTGGGAGTCGTCGACATCGTAGGAAACGTCACCTTCGGCTGGCTGACGGACAGAAGGTAGGACCGAAGGTTCTGGTAGACCAGCAGATCTGTTAGACCAGGTGCTGTTTCTGTCCCAGTCTTCCTTCACATGGGGACCGTCACAGTCCAGAAGACACAGGGACCAAGTCCTCCAGGACCAGAAGACACAGGGACCGTGTCCTCCAAGACCAGAAGACACAGGGACCATGTCCTCCAGGACCAGAAGACACAGGAACCGTGTCCTCCAGGACCAGAAGACACAGGAACCGTGTCCTCCAGGACCAGAAGACACAGGGACCATGTCCTCCAGGACCAGAAGACACAGGGACCATGTCCTCCAGGACCAAGATCTGGAATGTTCCCCTGGTGACGGAGATGAGTTCAGAGATGTCTCCTCTGGAGGTTAGAGGTTAGAGGTAACCCTAACCAGGATCCTTCACATCCATCTACCCATCATCTATCCTATCATCTACCCATCCATCATCCATCCACCCATCCATCCATCCATCCATCCATCCATCCATCCTCCATCCATCCACCATCTATCCATCCATCCATCCATCCATCCATCCATCCATCCATCCAGCCACCCAGCCATCCATCCATCCAGCCATCCATCCACCACCCATCCAGCCATCCATCCATCCATCCATCCATCCATCCATCCATCCATCCAGCCAGCCATCCATCCATCCAGCCATCCATCCAGCCCATCTCACCCATCCAGCCACCCATCCATCCCCCATCACCCTCCATCCATCCATCCATCCATCCATCCCCATCCATCCATCCAGCCAGCCACCCATCCACCAGCCCAGCCATCCATCCAGCCATCTCCATCCATCCGCCCATCCAGCCATCCATCCATACCATCCATCCCACCATCCAGCCATCCATCCCAGCCATCCCATCCATCCATACCCATCCATCCATCCATCCATCCCATCCATCCATCCATCTACCCATCCATCCATCCCATCCATCCCATCCCACCCACCATCCAGCCATCCATCCATCCAGCCACCAGCCATCCATCCATCCACCCATCCACCATCCAGCCATCCAGCCCTCCATCCATCCATCCATCCATCCATCCATCCATCCATCTCCACCATCATCCATCCATCCATCCATCCCCCATCCCTCCATCCAGCCATCCCACCACCCCATCCATCCATCCCATCCTCCATCCATCCATCCATCCATCCAGGCATCCATCCACCCATCCAGCCCATCCAGCCCCATCCATCCATCCATCCATCCATCCAGCCCTCCAGCCATCCTCCATCCACCCATCCATCCATCCATCTACCCATCCATACCATCCACCCATCCAGCCATCCATCCATCCCATCCATCCCATCCACCATCCAGCCATCCATCCATCCATCCATCCATCCATCCATCCATCCCATCCATCCCAGCCATCCATCCATCCATCCATCCAGCCATCCATCCATCATCCATCCATCCAGCCACCATCCATCCATCCACCCATCCATCCATCATCCATCCCATCCCATCCAGCCATCCATCCATCCCATCCACCATCCATCCATCCATCCATCCATCCATCCATCCATCCTCCATCCCATCCACCCAGCCATCCCCATCCATCCATCCATCCATCCATCCATCATCCATCCATCCATCCACCCAGCCCTCCATCCATCCATCCTCCATCCAGCCATCCATCCACACCCATCCATCCAGCCATCCCTCCACATCCATCCATCCATCCATCTATCCATCCCCCATCCATCCATCCACCATCCATCCACATCCATCCATATCCATCCATCCATCCATCCATCCACCCATCATCCCATCCATCCATCCATCCATCCATAACCATCATCCATCCATCCATCCCATACCCATCCATCCATCCATCCATCTACCATCCTCCATCCATCCATCCCCCCATCCCATCCATCCCCATCCATCCATCCATCCATCCAACCATCCACCATCCATCCCATCCATCCATCCATTCCATCCCATCCACCCATCCATCCATAATCCATCCATCCATCCATCCAGCAACCTCAACCATCCATCCATCCATCCCTCCACCCAGCCATCCATCCATCCATCCCTCCATCCATCCCTCCATCCCTCCACCCATCCATCCATCCATCCATCCATCCATCCCTCCATCCATCCATCCATCCATCCATCCCTCCATCCATCCCTCCATCCATCCATCCATCCATCCATCCATCCCTCCATCTCTCTGGTGACTTTAGTGCTTCGTATCGTAGAAACAGGTTCAAACAGGTTCAAACTGGTTTCATGTTCCAGCAGGAAAATGCGTTTGTCTGTTTCTGAGGTGAAGAGTGAAGCTTTGCGACTGATCTCAGGTGACACAACACCTGAAACATGAGAGGAATCCTGCCACGCCTCCTTTCTCCTCCGATTAACCATCTAATCTCTCTGGTGATCAGAACGAGTTCCTTCACAGCAGAAAGCTGACAAACCTGTTGAACCGCTGCTCAGAAACAACCACACGAATAAAGAAAAAAAGACCTCGAAGTTCTGAGAGAAGATCAGTCTTTAAAGGTCTCCTTCCACAACAAAACATTTAATTCTTGTTTTTAAATTACCACAGGTGAGTCACCTGCTCAGCTTCAGTGGTTGCTTCTATCGCTGCAGCTGTAAATTTAACGATCAACAAGCTAACAGAGAGGAGCTAACCTAACATCTAACAAGCTAACAGAGCTAACAGAGAGAGCTAACAGAGAGGAGCTAGAGAGTAGCTAACAGAGAGAGGAGAGCTAGGAGCTAACAGAGAGAGACTAACAGAGAGGCTAACAGAGAGGACTAACAGAGAGAGAGAGGAGCTAACAGAGAGGAGCTAACAGAGAGAGAGCTAACAGAGACTAACAGAGCTGCTAACAGAGAGAGTAAGAGAGAGGAGCTGAGAAGAGCTAACAGAGAGGGGCTAACAGAGAAGAGCTAACAGAGAGAGCTAACAGAGAGGAGCTAACAGAGAGGAGCTAACAGAGAGGAGCTAACAGAGAAGAGCTAACAGAGAGAGAGCTAGAGTAACAGAGAGGGCTAACAGAGAGGGCTAACAGAGAGAGAGCTAACAGAGAGGAGCTAACAGAGAGAGGGCTAACAGAGAAGAGCTAACAGAGAGGAGCTAACAGAGAGGAGCTAACAGAGAGGAGCTAACAGAGAGGAACTAACAGAGAGGAGCTAACAGAGAGGGGCTAACAGAGAGGAGCTAACAGAGAGAGCTAACAGAGAGAGCTAACAGAGAGGAGCTAACAGAGAGGAGCTAACAGAGAAGAGCTAACAGAGAGGGGCTAACAGAGAGGAGCTAACAGAGAGGAGCTAACAGAGAGGAGCTAACAGAGAGGGGCTAACAGAGAAGAGCTAACAGAGAAGAGCTAACAGAGAGGAGCTAACAGAGAGGAGCTAACAGAGAGGGGCTAACAGAGAGGAGCTAACAGAGAGGAGCTAACAGAGAGGAGCTAACAGAGAAGAGCTAACAGAGAGGTGCTAACAGAGAGGTGCTAACAGAGAGGATTTAACAGTGAGGAGCTAACAGAGGAACTAAAAGAGAGGAGCTAACAGAGAAGAGCTAACAGTGAGGAGCTTACAGAGGAACTAACAGAGAGGGGCTAACAGAGAAGAGCTAACAGAGAGGGCTAACAGAAAGGAGCTAACAGAGAAGAGCTAACGAGAGGGAGCTAACAGAGAGAGGAGCTAACAGAGAGGTGCTAACAGAGAGGAGCTAACAGAGAGGTGCTAACAGAGAGGTGCTAACAGAGAGAGCTAACAGAGAGGTGCTAACAGAGAGGAGCTAAGAGAGGGCTAACAGAGAGGAGCTAACAGAGAGGTGCTAACAGAGAGGTGCTAACAGAGAGGGCTAACAGAGAGGAGCTAACAGAGAAGAGCTAACAGAGAGGAGCTAACAGAGAGGTGCTAACAGAGAGGTGCTAACAGAGAGGAGCTAACAGAGAGCTAACAGAGAGGTGCTAACAGAGAGGAGCTAACAGAGAGGGTTAACAGAGAGGAGCTAACAGAGAAGACCTAACAGAGAGGAGCTAACAGAGAGGAGCTAACAGAGAAGAGCTAACAGAGAGGGGCTAACAGAGAGGTGCTAACAGAGAGGTGCTAACAGAGAAGAGCTAACAGAGAGGAGCTAACAGAGAGGAGCTAACAGAGAGGAGCTAACAGAGAGGAGCTAACAGAGAGGAGCTAACAGAGAGGAGCTAACAGAGAGGAGCTAACAGAGAGGAGTTAACAGAGAGGCGCTAACAGAGAGGAGCTAACAGGGAGGAGCTAACAGAGAGGAGCTAACAGAGAGGTGCTAACAGAGAGGAGCTAACAGAGAGGAGCTAACAGAGAAGAGCTAACAGATGTGCTAACAGAGATGCGCTAACAGAGAGGCGCTAACAGAGAGGTGCTAACAGAGAGGTGCTAACAGAGAGGCGCTAACAGAGAGGAGCTAACAGAGAGGAGCTAACAGGGAGGAGCTAACAGAGAGGAGCTAACAGAGAGGCGCTAACAGAGAGGAGCTAACAGGGAGGAGCTAACAGAGAGGAGCTAACAGAGAGGAGCTAATAGGGAGGAGCTAACAGAGAGGAACTTACAGAGAGGAGCTAACAGGGAGGAGCTAACACAGAGGAGCTAACAGAGATCCAGAGCTAACAGGGAGGACCTAACAGAGAGGACTAACAGAGAGGCGCTAACAGAGAGGAGCTAACAGTTGAAACATGGCTGAGCTGTTTGCTACAGTAACGGATCTACATTCATGTCTGGACTCAGAAAGAGGATCTACAGATGAAATGGTTGGAGTTTATTATCTGAACACCAGAGAAGTAGAACAACTTTACTGTTCTGGTCATCAGAGATTCAAACTACGGTGCCGACAGTAGCAGATAAGTTGAGTTTAAACCTGGATCTGTGACATCACCACCAGCTCACAGGCTGGAAGTAGAAACTGTTTTATTCCAACTACGGTTGTTGGTTCAAAGCCTGTTAATAATCTATAACTTGATGACGCTGGGACCAGCTGTAGGGATGTTAACGTCTGTCAGGTGGTTGTCTTCTGTGACTGTCCTGTTTGTCTCAAACAACTTTGTCTGTCTCAGGTGGCTTCCTGTCAGGTGTCTCAGGTGACTTCCTGTCTGTCCCAGACGACTTCCTGTCGGTGTCTCAAGTGACTTCCTGTCTGTGTCAGGTGACTTCCTGTCTGTCTCAGGTGACTTCCTGTCGGTGTCTCAGGTGACTTCCTGTTTGTCTCAAACAACTTCCTGTCTGTCTCAGGTGGCTTCCTGTCAGTGTCTCAGGTGACTTCCTGTCTGTCCCAGACGACTTCCTGTCGGTGTCTCAAGTGACTTCCTGTCTGTGTCAGGTGACTTCCTGTCTGTCTCAGGTGACTTCCTGTCGGTGTCTCAGGTGACTTCCTGTTTGTCTCAAACAACTTCCTGTCTGTCTCAGGTGACTTCCTGTCTGTCTCAGGTGACTTCCTGTCAGTGTCTCAGGTGACTTCCTGTCTGTCTCAGTGACTTCCTGTCGGTCAGGTGACTTCTGTCTGTCTCAGGTGACTTCCTGTCTGTCTCAGGTGACTTCCTGTCTGTCTCAGGTGACTTCCTGTCAGTGTCTCAGGTGACTTCCTGTCTGTCTCAGACGTGACTTCCTGTTCGGTGTCTCAGGTGACTTCCTGTCGGTGTCTCAGGTGACTTCCTGTCTGTCTCAGGTGACTTTCTGTCTGTGTCTCAGGTGACTTCCCGCCTAGACTCAGGTGACTTCCTGTCTGTCTCAGGTGACTTCCTGTCGGTGTCTCAGGTGACTTCCTGTCTGTCTCAGACAACTTCCTGTCTATGCCTCAGGTGACTTCCTGTCTGTCTCAGATGACTTCCCGTCTGTGTCTCAGGTGACTTCCCGCCTAGACTCAGGTGACTTCCTGTCTGTGTCTCAGGTGTCTGAAGCAGCACCGCCTGGCCTGCTACATCGTCTCCGTGGCGATGGAGGGTCTCTGCTGCCTCTCGGCGCCGCTGCTTCGGACCTTCGTGCTCCTCGTGCCGTTCGCCGTCGTCTACGGTTACTTCGACGGCGCCTACGTGGCTCTGATCCCGGTGGTGACGTCAGACCTGGTGGGGGCTCAGTACCTGTCCTCGGCGCTGGGCGTGGTCTACTTCCTGCACGCCATCCCCTACCTGGTCAGCCCACCAATAGGAGGTGAGACGCAAGCGCTCAACTTTCTCTCAGAATTACGATTATTACAACATGTCGTTTTTTTAAAAAAACGCTTTTAAAAGCCTTGTTTCCGCTCTGATGACATCACTGTGAGGTCAGACCTGACGCTCCTCCTCTCCTCAGGCTGGTTCGTTGACATCACAGGAAGTTACACGGCGACCTTCTTCCTCAGTGGCTCCGCCCTCCTGACCAGCGCGCTCGTCCTCGCCGCCGTCACAGGGATCCGCCGCCGCCAGCTCACCGCACACAGACCGTCCGACCAATCAGACGGCTCCAGAAAGGATCAGGGCGTGGCCGTGTAGGCGGAGACTCAGACGAAGACGTGCAGGAAGTGTGATCTGGAGGGACGTCTACGGAGACTCGAAGACAAACGTGTCTCATCCAGATGAGATCAAACCTGAACGTTCAGGTCATAAAAACTGGAACTACAGTTCCCATGATGCAGCTGGGGCCAGACGACAGCTTCATCATGTTGATGGTGGGTCTGTGGACCTGTTGGACCTCGTTGGTTCTGGTTCAGGTCCCTAACCCTTTACAGCAGGTCAGCATCAGCGCTCTGATTGGTCGGTCCGTTTAAATAAGGAAGTGAAACGTGGTTTAAACCAGTTTATTTTAGTATCCAGACAGAAACATTCATGTTTTCATTAAAAAACTTTAAATCAAATTACCACTTTACGGTGAAACTGGGGATTTATTTGTCATATAATCAACGTTTTGGTGTAAAAATACATTTTTACTGTAAAATGATCACTTTTCTCTTAAAATCTCTAATTTTGCTAAATTGTGATTTTTTTTTTACATAAACTGAATTTTTTTAATCATAAACTTGTGGATTTTGTTCTTAAAATCAATTTCACAAAACATCAACTTTACGACTTTATGTCCTAAAATCCCAAACTGTTGTAAAATGTTAAAGATGAGACATCGGCCACATCTGGCTCAGACAACACCGGTCCAGAACTGGTCCAGAACCACATCTGGACCAGTCTGGACCTTTAGACCACATCTGGGCCATGCGGGTTTAACCAGAACCTAAACTGAGCCAGAACTGGTCCAGAACCACATCTGGACCAGTCTGGACCTTTAGACCACATCTGGACCAGTACGGACCTTTAGACCACATCTGGGCCATGCGGGTTTAACTAGAACCTTAACTGGTCCATGAGAGCCAGAACTGGTCCAGAACCACATCTGGACCAGTCTGGACCTTTAGAGCACATCTGGGCCATGCGGGTTTAACCAGAACCTTAACTGGTCCATGAGAGCCAGAACTGGTCCAGACCCACATTTGGACCAGGTCCTGACCTTTAGACCACATCTGGGCCATGCGGGTTTAACCAGAACCTTAACTGGTCCAGAACTGGTCCAGACCCACATCTGGACCAGGTCCTGACCTTTAGACCACATCTGGGCCATGCGGGTTTAACCAGAACCTTAACTGGTCCAGAACTGGTCCAGACCCACATCTGGACCAGGTCCTGACCTTTAGACCACATCTGGGCCATGCGGGTTTAACCAGAACCTTAACTGGTCCAGAACTGGTCCAGACCCACATCTGGACCAGGTCCTGACCTTTAGACCACATCTGGGCCATGCGGGTTTAACCAGAACCTTAACTGGTCCATGAGAGCCAGAACTGGTCCAGAACCACATCTGGACCAGGTCCTGACCTTTAGAGCACATCTGGGCCATGCGGGTTTAACCAGAACCTTAACTGGTCCAGAACTGGTCCAGACCCACATCTGGACCAGGTCCTGACCTTTAGACCACATCTGGGCCATGCGGGTTTAACCAGAACCTTAACTGGTCCAGAACTGGTCCAGACCCACATCTGGACCAGGTCCTGACCTTTAGACCACATCTGGGCCATGCGGGTTTAACCAGAACCTTAACTGGTCCATGAGAGCCAGAACTGGTCCAGACCCACATCTGGACCAGGTCCTGACCTTTAGACCACATCTGGGCCGTGCGGGTTTAACCAGAACCTTAACTGAGCCATGAGAGCCAGAACTGGTCCAGAACCACATCTGGACCAGGTCCTGACCTTTAGACCACATCTGGGCCATGCGGGTTTAACCAGAACCTTAACTGGTCCATGAGAGCCAGAACTGGTCCAGACCCACATCTGGACCAGGTCCTGACCTTTAGACCACATCTGGGCCGTGCGGGTTTAACCAGAACCTTAACTGGTCCATGAGAGCCAGAACTGGTCCAGACCCACATCTGGACCAGGTCCTGACCTTTAGACCACATCTGGGCCGTGCGGGTTTAACCAGAACCTTAACTGGTCCATGAGGACACTTGGTCAAGTTTTCTTCCAAGTTAACCCAACTACCTGCCTTTTAGATCCAATTCCCACATCTCTTTTAAAATCATTTTATGGATTCTTTGAGGAACAGATTTTAACCATTATGAATTACTCTCTTCAGACGGGTGTCTTCACCACTGCCTTCAAAACGGCAGTGGTGAAGCCCCTTCTGAAGAAGAGTAATCTAGATCCTAATGTTTTTAACAATTACCGACCTGTATCCAACCTACCATTTTTAAGTAAAGTTTTAGAAAAATTGGTTTTTAACCAACTAAATTATTTCTTAACACAAAATGTATTTTAGAGAAATATCATCTGGTTTTAGGATGAACCACAGCACAGAGACAGCCCTTTTTAAAGATTTTAAATTATATCAGGGTGTAACGCGGACTCACAGAAACTGACAGTCCTGGTGCTATTGGATCTAAGCGCCGCCTTTGATACAGTAGATCACCACATTTTGTTAAACAGACTCAGACACCTTGTGGGCCTCTCTGGTACTGCTTTTAACTGGTTCAGTTCCTATCTTACAGATAGACGTTTCTTTGTAAGTATGGATACATGTTCCTCCAGAACCCATGAAGTGAAGTGTGGGGTACCCCAAGGGTCAATTTTAGGCCCATTACTTTTCAATCTTTACATGCTTCCCCTTGGGGACGTCATCAGGAGACACGGCATTAGCTTCCATAGTTACGCTGACGATACACAGCTTTATATTGCCGTGTCTCCTGAGGGACACAGGGCCCAGTCGATACCCTTTTAAAACTGCATTTTAGACATCAAGTCATGGATGGCAGAGAATTTCCTACAGCTCAACCAGGACAAAACAGAAGTTTTAATTATTGGTCCTGAAGGCAAAGAGAGAGAAACTTTTACCAAAATTACAGGATTTTAAACCTTCAGAATATATTAAGAACCTGGGTGTCATCTTTGACTCTGAGCTTAATTTTATTCCACATATTAAGAATGTAACAAAGATAGGTTTTTACCATCTTAAGAACATAGCCAGAGTCCGCCCGTTTCTCTCTCAGGCTAACACTGAGGTGCTGATGCATGCTTTTATCTCATGTCGTTTGGATTATTGTAATGCCCTGCTCTCTGGTCTGCCCAAAAAGACAATCTCTAATTTACAATTGCTCCAGAACTCAGCCGCACGTGTGCTGACAAAGACCAGAGGGCGGGAACACATTACACCAGTTTTAAAATCATTGCACTGGTTCCCTGTGTGTTTCAGGATCGATTTTAAGGTTCTTTTATTGGTTTTTAAATGTATTAATGGTCTTGGGCCATCTTATTTATCTGACCTGCTTTTATCATATCAACCCTCGCGGACCCTGAGGTCCTCTGGCACCGGTCTTTTATCAATTCCAAAAATTAGAACAAAAACCCACGGTGAGGCTGCTTTCAGCCATTATGGCCCACAGCTGTGGAATAGCCTGCCACAGAACATCAGGGCCGCAGAGACTGTTGATATTTTAAAAGGAGGCTCAAGACTCACTTATTTAATCTAGCTTTTGTATGATTTTATCTCCTTCATTTATCTATTTAATATTTTATTTATATTTATTTTTACCTAGTCTCTTAGCAATATATTTTAACATGGTCTGTTTTCTAGATTTATTATTATTCTTATACCTTACACTCTTACATCTTTTATAGTACATTTTTCTGGTCATTGGTTTTTTAACTTGTGTTTAGCTATTTATTTATCTCATTTATTTACCTAGTCTCTTAAATAATATATTCTTAATTTGTTTGTTTTTCTGATTTTCTTTTGGTTCTCGGTTTTTAACTCCAGTGTTTCCTCATGGGGGCCCTCCATGCTGGGAGGTGCACATGATCTGCCGTGGGGCCGTCGTCTCGGGGATCGCTCAGGCCCGGGGGATGGGGGGGGGGACCTGCACCATGTGGGGGCTTCCCCCTATCGGTACGGGTCGGGGGGGTCTCTGGCGGCGTCATCTGTAGCCACGGGCGGTGCTACTCCCGGTATGGACGGCTCCCAAAAGATGGTGTTTCCTCAGTAGGTCCCTCAGTGTTCAGCCATGCTGTAGACACAGTTTGTTCTGGTCATGTCGCTCTTTTTTGGGGTTGGGTGAGGGGTGGTGGGTGGGTGCTTAGCTCAGTGGGTGGGTCGGTGGGTGGATGTATGTTTGAATGTGTGTCCGTGTATATACTGTGTGTGGGCACTTGTATATGGGTTTGGGGGTGTTTCTGTGTTTTTAATCTTCTTGTTGTTCAGCACTTTGCGTTGCAACATAATTTGTATGAAAAGTGCTATATAAGTAAAGTTTGATTTGATTTGATTTGATGAGAGCCAGAACTGGTCCAGACCCACATCTGGACCAGTCTGGACCTTTAGACCACATCTGGACCAGTCTGGACCTTTAGACCACATCTGGACCAGTCCTGACCTTTAGACCACATCTGAGCCATGCGGGTTTAACCAGAACCTTAACTGAGCCAGAACTGGTCCAGAACCACATCTGGACCCAACTCTTTTCACCATTTACATAAACGATGTAGGTCGTTAATGGTTCTGTTCACCTGTATTTCAGTCCCACCTGTTCCACCTCAGACTGGTGCTGATGCTACTTGAAGATGAGATCTCTGCCTCAGTGTGTTTTTATCTATAAACAAACTCTAAATAAAAATAAAATAAAAAATGTTGGTGATAAAGTTGATGGTCGTCACATCATCTGGTTTTTATTGATCCGAGAAACAAACTACAAACTAGATCAAAGCTGTACAGATATTTAAAATCAGCCCTGAGGGGAAGTCAGGGCGCCTGATGATGTCACTTCCTGCAGGTTCTAGAGCGCAGCTGCCTCCTGATGATGTCACTTCCTGCAGGTTCTAGAGCGCAGCTGCCTCCTGATGATCAGGTGATCGCTCTCCTTGTCATCATCAGCGCCAGCCGACACCTGAAAAACAGAAATACCTGGATTAAAATGTTGTTGGAGCGGCGTCCTCCAGAGACGACTCTGTCTCCTGGTCTCCGGAGCCACGTCCTCCGGAGACCAGAAGACTCTGTCTCCTGGTCTCCGGAGCCACGTCCTCCGGAGACCAGAAGACTCTGTCTCCTGGTCTCCGGAGCCACGTCCTCCGGAGACCAGACGACTCTGTCTCCTGGTCTCCGGAGCCACGTCCTCCGGAGACCAGACGACTCTGTCTCCTGGTCTCCGGAGCCACGTCCTCCGGAGACCAGACGACTCTGTCTCCTGGTCTCTGGAGCCACGTCCTCCAGAGACACAGAAGACTCTGTCTCCTGGTCTCTGGAGCCACGTCCTCCAGAGACGACTCTGTCTCCTGGTCTCCGGAGCCACGTCCTCCGGAGACCAGACGACTCTGTCTCCTGGTCTCCGGAGCCACGTCCTCCGGAGACCAGACGACTCTGTCTCCTGGTCTCCGGAGCCACGTCCTCCGGAGACCAGACGACTCTGTCTCCTGGTCTCCGGAGCCACGTCCTCCGGAGACCAGACGACTCTGTCTCCTGGTCTCTGGAGCCACGTCCTCCAGAGACACAGAAGACTCTGTCTCCTGTGTCTCTGGAGCCACGTCCTCCTGAGACCAGGAGACTCTGTCTCCTGGTCTCAGGAGCCACGTCCTCCAGAGACCAGACGACTCTGTCTCACCGTGTGGGGGGAGTCCAGCAGGGGGGAGGAGGCACCAGACTTGAACAGCTTCTTCCGTCCTCGTCGGGGTTTGGTTGCCATGGAGACCGCCTCCACCGGACCAACGCTGGTTCCATCTGCAGAGACAGATGGCTCAGGGTAACCATGGCAACATCCTACAAATCTGATCTGAGCAGGTAAAGACACCGAATACGACCTGAGAACAT
This sequence comes from Hirundichthys speculiger, assembly GCA_018398805.1. Lineage (NCBI taxonomy): Eukaryota > Metazoa > Chordata > Actinopteri > Beloniformes > Exocoetidae > Hirundichthys > Hirundichthys speculiger. The sequence goes on along the minus strand of JAGFBZ010001605.1, from coordinate 72,754 downwards.
CAGCGCAGATATTTATTTATTAAATTATATTATTATATTTATTCATTAAAAAGAAGCAAAAACAAAAATGTCAGCAATTCAGAGGACCCCAACAACCCCCAAGGTCCCCCAAGGACCCCCAAGGACCCCCAAGGACCTCCAAGGACCCCCAAGTAACCCCCAAGGTCCCCCAAGGACCCCCAAGGTCCCCCAAGGACACCCAAGGTCCCTCAAGGACCTCCAAGGACCTCCAAGGACCTCCAAGGACCCCCAAGGTCCCTCAAGGACCTCCAAGGACCTCCAAGGAACCCCAAGGACCCCCAAGTAACCCCCAAGGACCCCCAAGGACCTCCAAGGACCCCCAAGGACCCCCAAGTAACCCCCAACAACTCCCAAGGACCCCCAAGTAACCCCCCACAATCCCCAAGGACCTCCAAGTAACCCCCCACAATCCCCAAGGACCTCCAAGTACCTCCATATACCTCAAAGTATCCCCAAGTAACCCTAACCCTGGCAGGAACCAGAGCTGCTGCAGATCTGGCAGGAACCAGAGGAACCAGAGCTGCAGCTGCTTCATGTTGGTCCTGCAGGACTAAACAGCCACACAGGTGAGTTGAACGGAGCACCTACCTTTGATGTTCTGGTTGGTTGGAGAGCAGTGGACCAGGTCTCTGACCTCCTGCAGAGCGCCGCCCCTCCTTTCCTGAACACAGCGGGACAAACAGTTGAGATGTTTCTGACAGGTGGAGCCTGACACACCTGTGGGGGAGGGTCTCACCTGTCTGATGCTGCGAGCTTTCCCTCTCACTCTGTTCCTCTTGTTCTCACTGAAGACCAGGTCCTGATCACAGAAACACAGGTATCACACACCTGCAGCAGCAGCAGCTGTCACTCACACACACACACACACACACACACACACACACACACACCTCCACGTCGCTGCTCTTTCTCTTCCTGCAGGTGGTTCTGGGGGTTTTCCTCCCGTCAGCCATGTTGGACCTCAAAGGAGATGTTGGAAGAACCTGAAGAAGAGAATAAGAACTGGAGGACTGGAGGAGCTGCAGATCTACTGTTAGATATCTACGTTTAAACTGGAGGACCTGCAGGTCTACTGTTAGATATCTACGTTTAAGCTGGAGGACCTGCAGATCTACTGTTAGATATCTACATTTAAACTGGAGGACCTGCAGATCTACTGTTAGATATCTACGTTTTAACTGGAGGACCTGCAGATCTACTGCTAGATATCTACGTTTAAACTGGAGGACCTGCAGATCTACTGCTAGATATCTACGTTTAAACTGGAGGACCTGCAGATCTACTGTTAGATATCTACGTTTAAACTGGAGGACCTGCAGGTCTACTGTTAGATATCTACGTTTAAGCTGGAGGACCTGCAGATCTACTGTTAGATATCTACATTTAAACTGGAGGACCTGCAGATCTACTGTTAGATATCTACGTTTTAACTGGAGGACCTGCAGATCTACTGTTAGATATCTACGTTTAAACTGGAGGACCTGCAGGTCTACCGTTAGATATCTACGTTTAAACTGGAGGACCTGCAGATCTACCGTTAGATATCTACGTTTAAACCGGAGGACCTGCAGATCTGCAGATCTACCGTTAGATATCTACGTTTAAACCGGAGGACCGAAGTTTAGACGTTTAAACCACCTGCAGATCTACGTTTAGATATCTACGTTTAAACCGGAGGACCTGCAGATCTACCGTTAGATATCTACGTTTAAACCGGAGGACCTGCAGATCTACCGTTAGATATCTACGTTTAAACCGGAGGACCTGCAGATCTACCGTTAGATATCTACGTTTAAACCGGAGGACCTGCAGGTCTACCGTTAGATATCTACGTTTAAACCGGAGGACCTGCAGGTCTACCGTTAGATATCTACGTTTAAACCGGAGGAGCTGCAGATCTACCGTTAGATATCTACGTTTAAACTGGAGGACCTGCAGATCTCAGTTAGATATCTATTTAACTACCCATATAGATATCTACGTTTAAACTGGAGGACCTGCAGATCTACTGTTAGATATCTATGTTTAAACTGGAGGACCTGCAGGTCTACCGTTAGATATCTACGTTTAAACTGGAGGACCTTCAGATCTACTGTTAGATGTCTACGTTTAAACTGGAGGACCTGCAGATCTACTGTTAGATGTCTACGTTTAAACTGGAGGACCTGCAGGTCTACCGTTAGATATCTACGTTTAAACTGGAGGAGCTGCAGATCTACTGTTAGATATCTACGTTTAAACTGGAGGACCTGCAGATCTACTGTTAGATATCTACGTTTAAACTGGAGGACCTGCAGGTCTACGTTAGATATCTATGTTTCTGCAATCTACTTAGATAACGTTAAACTGGAGACCTGCAGATCTACTGTTAGATATCTACGTTTTAAACTGGAGGACCTGCAGATCTACTGTTAGATATCTACGTTTAAACTGGAGGACCTGCAGATCTACTGTTAGATATCTACGTTTAAACTGGAGGACCTGCAGATCTACCGTTAGATATCTACGTTTAAACTGGAGGACCTGCAGATCTACTGTTAGATATCTACGTTTAAACTGGAGGACCTGCAGATCTACTGTTAGATATCTACGTTTAAACTGGAGGACCTGCAGATCTACTGTTAGATATCTACGTTTAAACTGGAGGACCTGCAGATCTACTGTTAGATATCTACGTTTAAACTGACCTGAGGACCTGGAGCTGCAGATCTACTGTTGGATATCTACATTTAAACTGGAGGACCTGCAGATCTACTGTTAGATATCTACGTTTTAAACTGGAGGACCTGCAGATCTACTGTTAGATATCTACGTTTAAACTGGAGGACCTGCAGATCTACTGTTAGATATCTACGTTTAAACTGGAGGACCTGCAGATCTACTGTTAGATATCTACGTTTAAACTGGAGGACTGCAGATCTACTATCTACTGTTAGATATCTACGTTTACTAAGTACTGGAGGACCTGCAGATCTACTGTTAGATATCTACGTTTAAACTGGAGGACCTGCAGATCTACTGTTAGATATCTACGTTTAAACTGGAGGACCTGCAGGTCTACTGTTAGATATCTACGTTTAAACTGGAGGACCTGCAGATCTACTGTTAGATATCTACGTTTAAACTGGAGGACCTGCAGATCTACTGTTGTTAGATATCTACGTTTTAACTGGAGGACCTGCAGATCTACTGCTAGATATCTACGTTTTAAACTGGAGGACCTGCAGGTCTACTGCTAGATATCTACGTTTAAACTGGAGGACCTGCAGATCTACTGTTAGATATCTACGTTTAAACTGGAGGACCTGCAGATCTACTGTTAGATATCTACGTTTAAACTGGAGGACCTGCAGATCTACTGTTAGATATCTACGTTTAAACTGGAGGACCTGCAGATCTCTACCGTTAGATATCTACGTTTTAAACTGGAGGACCTGCAGATCTACTGTTAGATATCTACGTTTTAAACTGGAGGACCTGCAGGAGTTTAAACCGGAGGACCGATCTAGATATCTACGTTTTAAACCGGAGGACCTGCAGATCTACGTTAGATATCTACGTTTAAACCGGAGGACCTGCGAGATCTACGTTAAACCGAGGACCTGCAGATCTACCGTTAGATTCTACGTTTAAACCGAAGGACCTGCAGATCTACCGTTAGATATCTACGTTTAAACCGGAGGACCTGCAGATCTACCGTTAGATATCTACGTTTAAACCGGAGGACCTGCAGATCTACCGTTAGATATCTACGTTTAAACCGGAGGACCTGCAGGTCTACCGTTACATATCTACGTTTAAACCGGAGGACCTGCAGGTCTACCGTTAGATATCTACGTTTAAACCGGAGGACCTGCATGTCTACCGTTAGATATCTACGTTTAAACCGGAGGACCTGCAGCTGCAGGTCTACCGTTAGATATCTACGATTTAAACTGGAGGACCTGCAGATCTACGTTAGATATCTACGTTTAAACTGGAGGACTTAGATATCTATGTTTAAACTGGAGGACCTGCAGGTCTACCGTTAGATATCTACGTTTAAACTGGAGGACCTTCAGATCTACTGTTAGATGTCTACGTTTAAACTGGAGGACCTGCAGATCTACTGTTAGATGTCTACGTTTAAACTGGAGGACCTGCAGGTCTACCGTTAGAGAGGAGCTGCAGATCTACTGTTAGATATCTACGTTTAAACTGGAGGACCCTGCAGATCTACTGTTAGATATCTACGTTTTTTAAACTGGAGGAGCTGCAGGTCTACCGTTAGATATCTCTATAGTTTTAAACTGGAGGAGCTGCAGATCTACTGTTAGATACTACGTTTAAACTGGAGGACCTGCAGATCTACTGTTAGATATCTACGTTTAAACTGGAGGACCTGCAGATCTACTGTTCAGATATCTACGTTAGATATCTACGTTTAAATGGAGGACCTGCAGATCTACTTAGATATCTACGTTTAAACTAGAGGACCTGCAGATCTACGTTAGATATCTACGTTTAAACTGGAGGACCTGCAGATCTACTGTTAGATATCTACATTTAAAAACTGGAGGACCTGCAGATCTACTGTTAGATATCTACGTTTAAACTGGAGGACCTGCAGATCTACTAGATATCTACGTTTAAACTGGAGATCTACTGCTTAGATATCTACATTTAAACTGGAGGACCTGCAGATCTACTGTTAGATATCTACGTTTAAACTGGAGGACCTGCAGATCTACTGTTAGATATCTACGTTTAAACTGGAGGACCTGCAGATCTACTAGACTCTTAGATATCTACGTTTAAAACGGAGGACCTGCAGGTCTACCGTTAGATATCCGTTTAAACCGGAGGACCTGCAGATCTACTCGTTAGATATCTACGTTTTTAAACTGAGGACCTGCAGATCTACTGGTAGATATCTACGTTTAAACTGGAGGACCTGCAGATCTACTGTTAGATATCTACGTTTAAAACTGTGAGATACCTGGAGTCTACTAGGTAGATATCTATTTTTAAACTGGAGGACCTGCAGATCTACTGTTAGATATCTACGTTTAAAACCTGGTGGAGCTGCAGATCTACAGTTAGATTTACTGCTACAGATATCTACGTTTAAACTGGAGGACCTGCAGATCTACTGTTAGATATCTACGTTTAAACTGGAGGACCTGCAGATCTACTGTTAGATATCTACATTTAAACTGGAGGACCTGCAGATCTACTGTTAGATATCTACGTTTAAACTGGACCTGCAGATCTACTGTTAGATATCTACGTTTAAAACTGGAGGACCTGCAGATCTACTGTTAGATATCTACGTTTAAACTGGAGGACCTGCAGATTACTGTTAGATATCTACGTTTTAAACTGGAGGACCTGCAGATCTACTGTTAGATATCTACGTTTAAACTGGAGGACCTGGAGATCTACTGTTAGATATCTACATTTAAACTGGAGGACCTGCAGATCTACTGTTAGATATCTACGTTTAAACTGGAGGACTGCAGATCTACTGCTAGATATCTACGTTTAAACTGACCTCCAGGTGTCTCCTCCTCTCCTGCAGCCTCTGGATCTCCTCCTTCAGCTCCTCCACCAGAGGCACCTTCCTGTCCTCCTGGTTCTCCTCCTGGTTCTCCTCCTGGTTCTGGTTCTGGTTCTCCTTCTCCTCCTCCTCCTGCTCCGTCCTCCTCTGCAGCTCCTCCTTCAGGTGCTCCAGCTCTGACAGGAAGTAAACACCAGACACCTGTCAGTGTCTCCTGAAGACAGCACCTGTCCCCGTCAGGTGAGCGGTGGTCTCCAGACCTCGTCCCAGAGTCTCCATCTTCCGTCCGCTGTCCTCCAACAGTCGCTTCTTCTCCAACACCACCTGACGCAGCTCTGACACACACAGAGAAGCTCCGTCAGCCAATCAGCAGCTGCCGCCTCACCTGGGCAGGTACCACTCTCAGAACTGGATGGAGCCTGTGGCTCTGTCAGGTATGTGACTCCTCCCCTTGCTCACCTGAGACCTCCTTCTCCCGCTGTCTCTCCACCTGGTCCAGTCTCCGCCTTAGAGCCCCGCCCTCTGACTCTAGCTCCGCCCTCAGGCTCTGCAGCTGGCGGCAATGCTGACATCTGGGCGATGTGTGCAACTCTTCCGTCTGATTGGACAGCAGCTGCAGATCAATGACAGCAGATCAATGAGCAACGACAGCAGATCTGACAAGCAGAGCAACGACAGCAGATCAATAACGACAGCAGATCAATAACGACAGCAGTGATCAATGCAGCAGACGACGAAGCAGATCCAATAACAACGACAGCAGATCAATGCATCAGATCAATACAGAGCAACGCAGCAGATCAATGGCAGCAGCAATAACAACGACAACAGATCAATAACAACGACAGCAGATCAATAATGACAGCAGATCAACAACAGCAGATCAATAACAATGACAGCAGATCAATAACAGCAGATCAATAACGACAGCAGATCAATAACAACAGACAATAACGACAGATCGACACGCAGATCAATGACAGCAGATCAATAACGACAACATAACGACAAGCATCAGATCAATGACATCAGATAATAATCAGATCAATCAGATCAAATAACGACAGATCAATAACAACAGCAGATCAATAACAAGACAGATCAAATAACAGACCCAGGCCAGACAAACGCTAAGACAATAGACACGACACCAGATCTCAATAACAGAAGTACAGTAGATCAATCGACAGCAGATCAATGAAGAAAGCACCGACAGATCATAGATCAATCAAGATCAGATCAGACAACACCAGATCAATGCAACCAACACTCTCTGATCATTCTTCAATTGAGCTTTCCAATGCCTCAGAGCTCAGTACAAGTCAGATCTAGAGACCATAATGAATAACATGCAAGCCATGAGCCAATAACATGTCAGAGATCAGATTCAAGTCTCACTCTGCAACAGATCTAATGTCCTTCGGAGAATAAGTGAAAGCTTTCCATCGAGTATGTAATCATAATGAATGTTGTTTCAGTACAAAAGATTCACAGATAATGATAGCGTTCGTACTCACTCTGCAGAAATGTCAATCATGACAGCATAATGCATTGTTTCAAGTAACAGTGGACCACGATGGCAATCAATTCATCAAAATGAATCAACCTGGCACACAAGCAATGTTTCGAACTGCACATTGCTCCATCAATCACATACACTTCTAAGGACAAGGTCAAGGAATCAAATCACACATGACCATTGGCAAACTGCTCAATCTGACCAGTTCAGGAATCAAAACTTAACCATCAAACGTTCCTGCACGAATCATTTCAGTCCTGGAATTTTAACAAAGGAATCTTAATGTGGTATTCAGTAATTCAATGCCATTCATGAAAAGGTGATAAAAATCTCACAATCAACTGGAGGCACCTGTAGTACTTGTTTAAGTTCAATTAATATTCAAACCCAATCTAATCCAGGATTCATATTTAAAAAAATCTGAGAGCTTCAAGGGAATTCTTGAAATTTGTTTGATTTGAAAGATTGGAAAAGACAACAATTTGACAAGATCAATAACAAACGACAAGATCAATAATACGACAACGACAGATCAATAACGACACAGACAATAATAACAACGACAGCAGATCAATACGACAGATCACGACAGATCAATAACAGACAACGCAAGATCAATCATATCAATAACAACAGATCAACGACCGCAGATCAATAACAACGACAATAAGACAGCAATCAATCAACGAAGCAGATCAACGCAGATCAATCAATCAACGACAGCAGATCAATAACGACAGCAGATCAATAACGACAGCAGATCAATAACGACAGCAGATCAATAACAACGACAGCAGATCAATAACAACGACAGCAGATCAATAACGACAGCAGATCAATAATAACACAGATCAATAATGACAGCAGATCAATAAACGACAAACAGATCAATAATAACGACAGCAGATCAATAACAACGACAACAGATCAATAACAACGACAGCAGATCAATACCGACAGCAGATCTATAACGACAGCAGATCAATAACAACGACAGCAGATCAATAACGACAGCAGATCAATACCGACAGCAGATCTATAACGACAGCAGATCAATAATGACAGCAGATCAATAACGACAAAAGATTAATAATGACAGCATATCAATAACAACGACAGCAGATCAATAACGACAACAGATCAATAACGACATGTAATATGTAATTATTATTTACATTCCTTTAAATTTGTTGTTTATGATTTTCATTGATTTTTAAAGAAAATCCTGATTTTATTCATATTTATTTTTTTCATTATTTTAGTTTTAAATCTTTAGTTTCTTAAATTAATTAGTTGTGATGATGCAGGTCTATTTTTCCCTGTTTTTGATTTAATTTAGTGTTTATTATTTATATTCTCTAAACATTTGTGTAACTCCAGTAAAGTCCCAACGTCAGAACTGCTGTCAGAATTATTATTATTATCATCATCATCATTATTATTATTATTATTATTATTATTATCATTATATTATTATTATTATTATTAATAAATGTCGTCATGACGAAGGTTGTCAGTTTCATTCAGGACATGTTTCATCTTTATCTGTTTATGTCTCTTAATCATCTTGTCTGGTATTTGTCTTTTATGGGTGTTTATTAAACAGATATTATTATCATTTCATCAGGATCATCTATCAATCATCTTCATCATCTGTCAATCATCTTCATCATCTGTCAATCATCTTCATCATCTGTCAATCATCTGTCAATCATCTGTCAATCATCTTCATCATCTCTTCTATTTTCTGGTTCAGTTTCCATCTCAGCAGGAAGGAAACACAAACCTGGACTTCCTGCTTCAGCTGCTCCACTTCCTGTGTGAGGCTGTGGATGGAATCGTTCTTCTGCTCCCATTGGCTCTCCAGCTCCTGGAGGCGGGACTTTGCTGCGCCGAGCTGCTCCGATAGGCTGTCAGAGCTGTCGGTCTGCTGTCGGAGCGTCGTCTGCAGGGAGGTCACCTGGAGATGAAAGAGGAGATCAGCAGCTGCTGCCACAGACAACAGGGGGAAGAGGAGGAGAAAGAGGAGGAGTAGGAGGAAGAGGAGGAGGAGAGGAAAGAGAGAGAGGAGGAGAGGAGGAGAGGAGAAAAGAGGAGAGAGGAGGAGGAAGAGAGGAGGAGAGAGTAGGGAGAGGGAGGAGGAGAAGAGGAGGAGGAGGAGGAGGAGGAGGAGGAGGAGGAGGAGGAAGAGGAGGAGGAGGAGGAGGAAGAAGAGAAAGAGGAGGAGGGAGAGGAGGAAGAGGAGGAGGAGGAGGAAGAGGAGCAGGAGGAGAAAGAGGAGGAGGAGGAGGAAGAGAAATGGGGGGGGAAGGAAGAGGAGGAGGAGGAGGATGAAGAGGAGGAGCAGGAGGAGAAAGAGGAGGAGGAGGAGGAGGAAGAGGAGGAGGAGAGGAGGAAGAGGAAGAGGAGGAGGAAAGGAGAGGAGGAGAGAGGAAGAGGAGGAGGAGGAGGAGGAGGAAGAGGAGGAGCAGGAGGAGAAAGAGAAGGAGGAGGAGGAGGAAGAGGAAGAGGAGGAGGAGAAAGAGGAGGTGGAGGAGGAGGAAGAGGAGAAAGAGGAGGTGGTGGAGGAGGAGAAAGAGGAAGAGGAGGAGAAAGAGGAGTAAGAGGAAGAGGAGGAGAAAGAGGAGGAGAAAGAGGAGGAGGGAGAGGAGCAGCACCTCCGTCTGCAGCTGGAAGATGCCGTTCACCAGAGCTTTGTTCTCCTTCTGCAGCCTGGTCACCTCCTTCTGCTCCGCCTCCAGAGACACAAGAACCAGGTCACAGTTGGAACAGCTGTCCAGACCTGGAGGAGGAGAAGAATGAAGAAGAGGAGGAGGAGGAGGAGTCAGATGAACAGATGGAATCAACTCCGACGTTAATGATGCACTCCTCCAGGAGGAGCTCGGCTCTCAGCCAGATGTTTCCTCAAACAGAGCGGAGGTGAAGAAGATGGAGGCCTGGATGGAGGCTCTTCTACCTGTCAGCTCCTTCTTCAGCTCCTCCAGCTCCTCCTGTCGTCTCCTCAGCTCCTCCTGTCGTCTCCTCAGCTCCTCCTCCAGGCCTCGGCTCCTCTCCTCCTTCTGCCTCAGCTGCTTTATGGTCTCCTCCTTCTGCTCGTTTTCCTCCTGCAGCCTCCAGATCTCCTCCTCCAGGACCACTGAGGACAACCAGCGTCAGACATCAGCAGAAACACGTCTCCGTCCTCTCATGTCCTCCTGTCTCCTACCCCTCTTCTTAGCTGGTTCTCCTCTGTCCTCCTCGTTGTCACACTGGCGTTTCCTGCTCTCCTGCTCCTGTTCGGACCTCCTCTCACAGCTGCAGGTCGCTGCTCTCTGAAAGACCAGACTCTTGGTGAGACGTGAGAGCAGGAGGACGTCCACGGAGCTGAGGACGTCCACGGAGCTGAGGACGTCCAGGGAGCTGAGGACGTCCACGGAGCTGAAGACGTCCACAGAGCTGAGGACGTCCACAGAGCTGAGGACGTCCAGGGAGCTGAGGACGTCCACGGAGCTGAAGACGTCCACAGAGCTGAGGACGTCCACAGAGCTGAGGACGTCCAGGGAGAGGACGTCCACGGAGCTGAGGACGTCCACGGAGCTGAGGACGTCCACAGAGCTGAGGACGTCCACGGAGCTGAGGACGTCCAGGGAGCTGAGGACGTCCACGGAGCTGAGGACGTCCAGGGAGCTGAGGACGTCCAGGTGAGCGCTTACCTGTCTGGCAGCGTGCTCCTGTAGTTCACAGAGGGCGTGGTCTTTCTGCTGAAGGACGGCGGTGAGCTGTGACACCTCCAGCTGCTGCTGCTGGAGACTCTGAGGAACCAGCAGAGGAACCATGAGAGGAACCGTCAGAGGAACCATCAGAGGAAACACCCGAGGAACCATCAGAGGAACCACCCGAGGAACCATGAGAGGAACCACCCAAGGAACCAGCAGAGGAACCACCCGAGGAACCATCAGAGGAACCACCCGAGGAACCATGAGAGGAACCACCCAAGGAACCATCAGAGGAACCACCCAAGGAACCATCAGAGGAACCACCAAGGAACCAGCAGAGGAACCATCAGAGGAACCACCCGAGGAACCATGAGAGGAACCACCAAGGAACCAGCAGAGGAACCATCAGAGGAACCACCCGAGGAACCATGAGAGGAACCACCCAAGGAACCATGAGAGGAACTACCCAAGGAACCATCAGAGGAACCATCAGAGGAACCACCAAGGAACCAGCAGAGGAACCAGCAGAGGAACCACCCAAGGAACCAGCAGAGGAACCACCCAAGGAACCATCAGAGGAACCTCTGAGTCTGGAAGACTAGAGGTCACCTCAGCTCCAGACCAGTTTACCGTCTAAAACTGCAGTTTTCACATCAAACTTCTCTGAACTTTAGTCACTAAAGTGAATTTCTGTCATAAAAATATAAAATTGAACAGAAATCAAAACTTTACTGTAAAGTTAAAGGCTCTTAAAACCTTAAAATCTTTTTTCCCAAAAAGATCTGGACTTTTTTCATAAAAAGCAACTTTTCTTGTAAAGTTGTAAACCTTCTACTGTTGCCATGGTTACCAGCATGCGCCTGTGTCTGCAGGGGGCGGGGCTTTGGGGGCGGGGCTGAAGCACAGCAGAGAGGGAGGTCCTAGTTCTCTCTGTTCAAAGTTTCAGGTAAAGCCCACCTTCCCCTCCTCAGTTGTCGTACCTTCATGGCTTCCTGCAGCTGGTCATGTGACTGCTGCTTCTCCAATCGCAGCGCCTCCAGCTCTGCAGACACAAACATCAGAGACCATCAGAGTTCTGGAGGAGGCCCTGCAGGTAACGAGGAGGTAACGAGGGTCGTCTGTCTACAGGTGAGTGCTCCAGCCGCGGTGGACCAACCAAACCAAACCAAGCCAGGACTAGGACCAGGGCCAGGGCCAGGGCCAGGGCCAGGACCAGGACCAGGACCAGGACCAGGACCAGGACCAGGGCCAGGACCAGGGCCAGGGCCAGGGCCAGGGCCAGGACCAGGACCAGGACCAGGCCAGGACCAGGGCCAGGGCCAGGGCCAGGACCAGGGCCAGGGCCAGGACCAGGGCCAGGACCAGGGCCAGGACCAGGGCCAGGACCAGGGCCAGGGCCAGGGCCAGGACCAGGACCAGGACCAGGGCCAGGACCAGGGCCAGGGCCAGGGACCAGGACCAGGGCCAGGACCAGGGCCAGGACCAGGGCCAGGGCCAGGGCCAGGACCAGGACCAGGGCCAGGACCAGGGCCAGGACCAGGCCAGGACCAGGACCAGGCCAGGCCAGGACCAGGACCAGGCCACCAGGCCAGGACCAGGACCAGGACCAGGACCAGGACCAGGGCCAGGCCAGGGCCAGGGCCAGGGCCAGGACCAGGACCAGGACCAGGACCAGGGCCAGGGCCAGGGCCAGGGCCAGGGCCAGGACCAGGACCAGGACCAGGGCCAGGGCCAGGGACCAGGACCAGGACCAGGACCAGGGGCCAGGGCCAGGACCAGACCAGGACCAGGGCCAGGCCAGGGCCAGGGCCAGGCCAGGACCAGGACCAGGACCAGGACCAGGGCCAGGCCAGGGCCAGGGACCAGGACCAGGACCAGGGACCAGGGCCAGGGACCAGGAGGCCAGGACCAGGGGCCAGGGCCAGGACCAGGACCAGGACCAGGGCCAGGGCCAGGACCAGGGACCAGCCAGGACCAGGACCAGGACCAGACCAGGCCAGGGCCAGGGCCAGGGACCAGGGCCAGGGCCAGGGACCAGGACCAGGACCAGGACCAGGGCCAGGGCCAGGGCCAGGGCCAGGGCCAGGACCAGGCCAGGGCCAGGGCCAGGACCAGGCCAGGCCAGGACCAGGACCAGGGACCAGGGACCAGGGCCAGGGCCAGGGCCAGGAGGGCCAGGGCCAGGGCCAGGGCCAGGGCCAGGACCAGGGCCAGGGCCAGGGACCAGGACCAGGACCAGGACCAGGACCAGGACCAGGGCCAGGAACCAGGACCAGGACCAGGACCAGGGCCAGGGCCAGGACCAGGGCCAGGACCAAGACCAGGACCAGGACCAGGGCCAGGGCCAGGGCCAGGACCAGGACCAGGGCCAGGACCAGGGCCAGGACCAGGGCCAGGACCAGGACCAGTACCAGAACCAGGACCAGGGCCAGGGCCAGGGCCAGGACCAGGACCAGGACCAGGACCAGGACCAGGACCAGACTACTTCATCTGAGCAGTTCTGGGTTTGTGTTTACCTTCAGCGTGTGATTGTTCCGACAGGTGGTGGTGGACCGTCTGAGCGTCCTCCCTGATCTTCTGCAGATCTTCAGTGATGGAGCTGATGATTCCCTCCAGCTCCTATCAGCCAATCACATCAGTGGGTCAGTGACCTGTATAGGTGTGGACCACCTGTGCAGGTGTGGACCACCTGTGCGGGTGTGAACCACCTGTGCGGGTGTGGACCACCTGTGCAGGTGTGGACCACCTGTGTAGGTGTGGACCATCTGTGTGGGTGTGGACCACCTGTGTAGGTGTGGACCATCTGTGTGGGTGTGGACCACCTGTGTGGGTGTGGACCACCTGTGTAGATGTGGACCACCTGTGTAGGTGTGGACCACCTGTGTATGTGTGGACCAGCTGTGTAGGTGTGGACCACCTGTGTAGGTGTGGACCACCTGTGTGGGTGTGGACCACCTGTGTAGGTGTTGACCATCTGTGTAGGTGTGGACCACCTGTGTGGGTGTGGACCACCTGTGTAGGTGTGGACCACCTGTGTAGGTGTGGACCACCTGTGTATGTGTGGACCAGCTGTGTAGGTGTGGACCACCTGTGTAGGTGTGGACCACCTGTGTAGGTGTGGACCACCTGTGTAGGTGTGGACCAGCTGTGTAGGTGTGGACCATCTGTGTAGGTGTGGACCACCTGTGTATGTGTGGACCAGCTGTGTAGGTGTGGACCACCTGTGTGGGTGTTGACCACCTGTGTAGGTGTGGACCACCTGTGTAGGTGTGGACCACCTGTGTAGGTGTGGACCATCTGTGTGGGTGTGGACCACCTGTGTAGACGTGGACCACCTGTGTGGGTGTGGGCCACCTGTGTAGGTGTGGGCCACCTGTGTAGGTGTGGACCACCTGTGTGGGTGTGGACCATCTGTGTAGGTGTGGACTACCTGTATAGGTGTGGACCACCTGTGTAGATGTGGACCACCTGTGTAGGTGTGGACCACCTGTGTAGATGTGGACCACCTGTGTAGGTGTGGGCCACCTGTGTAGGTGTGGACCACCTGTGTAGGTGTGGACCACCTGTGTAGATGTGGACCACCTGTGTAGGTGTGGACCACCTGTGTAGGTGTGGGCCACCTGTGTAGGCGTGGACCACCTGTGTGGGTGTGGACCACCTGTGTAGGTGTGGACCACCTGTGTATGTGTGGACCAGCTGTGTAGGTGTTACAGGTGGATCACCTTGCTGCCGTCAGCTGGCACCTCCACCGTCCTGCTGACCAGGTTCTTCAGGATCTCCACCCTCCTGTCGGCTCTCTCCTCCAGGATCTCCTTCTCCTTCTCCAGACGCTCGCTGTCAGACAGGAAATGGACGTAAACGAGCGTAAACAGCTTCATAGTCGTCTACGTTGGTCCTGAAGTCCAACTCTGGCTGCTTCAGATCTCCAGAGAAGACCGCCCCTGGACAGTAGGCGGGTGTACCTGGGTCCACCTGGAGCTTGAAAAGAAAACTTCTCCCACAAAGGATGAAGGTCTGGAGGCTGGAGAAGCAGCTCCAGGACCTTCATGTTCTCCTTCATGTTGCCTCGGTCGTTGCAGCTTTAATCCTAAACTGGACGACTCCTTCAGGACACCTGCTGACACCGTTGGAGTAGCAGGGTTTTCAACGCACTGCGTTCCTGCAGATGTCTTTGGTTGGACCTCATCTTGATTGGACCTCGTCCTGGTTGGTGCTCGTCTTGGTTGGACCTCGTCTGGTTGGACCTCGTCCTGGTTGGACCTCATTTTGATTGGACCTCGTCTGGTTGGTGCTTGTCTTGGTTGGACCTCGTCTTGGTTGGACCTCATCTTGATTGGACCTCGTCTGGTTGGTGCTTGTCTTGGTTGGACCTCGTCTTGGTTGGACCTCATCTTGATTGGACCTCGTCCTGGTTGGTGCTTGTCTTGGTTGGACCTCGTCTGGTTGGACCTCGTCTTGGTTGGACCTCGTCTGGTTGGACCTCGTTTGGTTGGACCTCATCTTGATTGGACCTCGTCCTGGTTGGTGCTTGTCTTGGTTGGACCTCGTCTTGGTTGGACCTCATCTTGGTTGGACCTCGTCCTGGTTGGACCTCATCTTGCTTGGACCTCGTCCTGGTTGGTGCTTGTCTTGGTTGGACCTCGTCTTGGTTGGACCTCATCTTGGTTGGACCTCGTCTTGGTTGGACCTCATCTTGGTTGGACCTCGTCCTGGTTGGAGCTTCGCTGACATCCCGTGATCCCGTTCTCTGATTGGAGGTTGTATATCCAATCATGTCCAGAGGTCCAGCGCCACTAGAAATCAAGGCCCAATCCAGAAGAAGCAGACTGAAGCATCGGGACAGCTGGTCAGGCCAGAGACCCAGTTAATTAAAAGTATTTTTATAATACTTTTAATAAGTATAATTATACTTAATACTTATAATAAGTATAATTAAAGTATTTTCAATTAACTTAAATTAACTTATAACTCCAGTGTTTCAGATATTCTACCTCGTAGTTCAAATGAACCAACGTAAAAACCCTTCACTTCTGTCGGTTAGCCTGTTAGCCTGTTAGCCTGTGAAGTCGCTGACATCACTGGTCCACCTCCTGCAGAGGTCACATGACTGCCGGGTCCTTACCTGTAGTCCTTCTCCATCTTGTTGAAGAGCTCTGTGAACTCTGCGCTGACTTCTTCTCTGATCTGAGCCTCCAGAACCAACCGGAGCGCCGCCTCCCTGTCGGACCACTGATGGAGAGACACAAGTAAACCGCCGGTGGACAGAAGACGGATCAGTGCTGAAACCGGTCCTTACCTTGTCCTCCTCCATGGTCTGGTTCTCCTCGTCTTCACCTGCAGCCTCCAGCACAGTTCCCTCCATCTCGCTCTCCTCCTCCTCCTCCTCCTCCTCCTCCTCCTCCTCACCGTCCTCGTCCTCCAGGACGTCCTCCAGGGTCGTCTCCCAGGCGACCAGAGAGCTCTTCCTGCCCCGCCCCGACACCTTCCTGCGTTGGTCTGCTTTGTCGATGATGATTGACAGCTCCATGGCCGACCTTTGGGCGTCGCTGTTGCTGTCCAGGACTGCAGGCTGAGAGTTCAGCACCACCACCTGGACAGGTGAGCCCTGCTCAGTCACCATGAACACCCTAACCAGTTACCAGTTACTCTAGTAGAGACTAGAGTAACTGGTAACCCTAACCAGTTACCAGTTACTCTAGTAGAGACTAGTAGAGACTAGAGTAACTGGTAACCCTAACCAGTTACCAGTTACTCTAGTAGAGACTAGAGTAACTGGTAACCCTAACCAGTTACCAGTTACTCTAGTAGAGACTAGTAGAGACTAGAGTAACTGGTAACCCTAACCAGTTACCAGTTACTCTAGTAGAGACTAGTCTCTACTAGAGTAACTGGTAACCCTAACCAGTTACCAGTTACTCTAGTCTCTACTAGAGTAACTAGTAACCCTAACCAGTTACCAGTTACTTTAGTAGAGACTAGAGTAACTGGTAACCCTAACCAGTTACCAGTTACTCTAGTAGAGACTGAAGGAAGAAAGTATGTGAACCCCTCAGAATCAACTGGGTTTCTGAATTCAGAACATAAAAGGTGATCTGATTTCCGTGCGTCACAATAACAAACACAGACATTCTAATTATAATTAATTAATTTTAATCAAATTATTAATTATAACTTAATCACATCATTACCGACATTCAGTGCAGAAAAGTAAATAAAGCCACAGACTAATTAGTTCAACTGAAGATAACTGGAGTCAGCAGATTAAAAGAGGTTGGAGGTGTGGTTTACAAAGACAAACCCGTACCAGTCCAGAACCAGACCGGACCAGTCCAGGACCAGACCAGAGCAGTCCAGGACCAGACTGGACCAGTCCAGGACCAGACCGGACCAGTCCAGGACCAGACCAGGACCAGACCGGACCAGTCCAGAACCAGAACGGACCAGTCCAGGACCAGTCCAGGACCAGTCCAGGACCAGACCAGGACCAGACCGGACCAGTCCAGGACCAGTCCAGGACCAGGACTGGACCAGTCCAGGACCAGACCAGGACCAGTCCAGGACCAGACTGGACCAGTCCAGGACCAGACCAGGACCAGACCGGACCAGTCCAGTACCAGACCGGACCAGTCCAGGACCAGTCCAGGACCAGACCGGACCACAGACCGGACCAGTCCAGGACCAGTCCAGGACCAGTCCGGACCAGTCCAGGACCAGACCGGACCAGTCCAGGACCAGTCCAGGACCAGACCGGACCAGTCCAGGGCCAGACTGGATCAGTCCAGGACCAGTCCAGGACCAGTCCAGGACTCGTCTGGGACAAGTCTGGATCAGACCGGACCAGTCCAGGACCAGACCGGACCAGTCCAGGACAAGTCTGGACCAGACCGGACCAGTCCAGGACCAGACCAGGACCAGACCGGACCAGTCCAGGACCAGACTGGACCAGTCCAGGACCAGACCAGGACCAGACCGGACCAGTCCAGGACCAGTCCAGGACCAGACCGGACCAGTCCAGTACCAGACCGGACCAGTCCAGGACCAGTCCAGGACCAGTC
The DNA here is from genome assembly GCA_018398805.1 of Hirundichthys speculiger. NCBI lineage: Eukaryota > Metazoa > Chordata > Actinopteri > Beloniformes > Exocoetidae > Hirundichthys > Hirundichthys speculiger. Next base: position 54,925 of record JAGFBZ010001605.1, on the reverse strand, counting down.
CAGGACCAGTCCAGGACCAGTCCGGACCAGTCCAGGACTCGTCCGGGACAAGTCTGGACCAGTCCAGGACCAGTCCAGGACCAGTCCAAGAGCAGACCGGACCAGTCCAGGACTCGTCCGGGACAAGTTTGGACCAGACTGGACCAGTCCAGGACCAGACCAGTACCAGACCGGACCAGTCCAGGGCCAGACCGGACCAGTCCAGGACTAGACCGGACCAGTCCAGGACTAGACCGGACCAGTCCAGGACCAGTCCAGGAGCAGACCGGACCAGTCCAGGACTCGTCCGGGACAAGTCTGGACCAGTCCAGGAGCAGACCGGACCAGACCGGACCAGTCCAGGACCAGTCCAGGACCAGTCCAGGAGCAGACCGGACCAGTCCAGGACTCGTCCGGGACAAGTTTGGACCAGACTGGACCAGTCCAGGACCAGACCAGTAGCAGACCGGACCAGACCGGACCAGTCCAGGACCAGTCCAGGACCAGACCGGACCAGTCCAGGACTCGTCCGGGACAAGTTTGGACCAGACTGGACCAGTCCAGGACCAGACCAGTACCAGACCGGACCAGTCCAGGGCCAGACCGGACCAGTCCAGGACCAGACCGGACCAGTCCAGGACCAGTCCAGGAGCAGACCGGACCAGTCCAGGACCAGACCAGGAGCAGACCGGACCAGTCCAGGACCAGACCAGGAGCAGACCGGACCAGTCCAGGACCAGACCGGACCAGTCCAGGACCAGACCGGACCAGTCCAGGACCAGTCCAGGAGCAGACCGGACCAGTCCAGGACCAGACCAGGACCAGACCGGACCAGTCCAGGACCAGACTAGACCAGTCCAGGACCAGACTGGACCAGTCCAGGACCAGACCGGACCAGTCCAGGACCAGACCGGACCGGACCAGTCCAGGACTCGTCCGGGACAAGTCTGGACCAGACTGGACCAGTCCAGGACCAGTCCAGGACCAGTCCAGGACCAGACCAGGACCAGACTAGACCAGTCCAGGACCAGACCAGGACCAGACTAGACCAGTCCAGGACCAGACTGGACCAGTCCAGGACCAGACCGGACCAGTCCAGAACCAGACCGGACCGGACCAGTCCAGGACTCGTCCGGGACAAGTTTGGACCAGACTGGACCAGTCCAGGACCAGACCAGTACCAGACCGGACCAGTCCAGGACCAGACCGGACCAGTCCAGGACCAGACTAGACCAGTCCAGGACCAGACTGGACCAGTCCAGGACCAGACCGGACCAGTCCAGAACCAGACCGGACCGGACCAGTCCAGGACTCGTCCGGGACAAGTCTGGACCAGACTGGACCAGTCCAGGACCAGACCAGGACCAGTCTAGACAATCAGGACCAATCAATCAGGACATCAGATCAAATTTTATGGTCCTGCTGATGGACAGCTAGGACAGGCTCCGCCCCCTGTGACCCTGAGCAGGAAGTGTAAAACAACAACATCCACTATGACGATAGTACGCACCTTCTGGGCGAGGGCGGAGAACTTGAGCACGTTGAGCGTCTCGTCGAAGCAGGATGAGTTCTGGTTGATGTTGACCACCATGGAGACGCGTCCGGCGCCGCAGAAGAAGAACTGCAGGAAGTGGGTGAGCTTGGACTCCCTGAAGGGGACGTGGTGCTGGAACCTGCAGAGACGACAGAGACGACAGTCGGTTCGGTGAGGTGGCGACGCCGCGGACCCGACGGAGGACCGGCGCGGCTCCTACTTGGCGTTCTGGTTGAGCCTCATGGCGCTGATGCACTTCCCGAGCGTCAGCAGCGAGCTGTTGATGTTTCCCGCCTCCTTCAGCCTCTCTCCGGTGTTCTGGGTCCGAGAGCAGCGCTCCGACCCGGCCAGATCGCACAGAGCTAGCCTGGACGGGGAGAACGGGCCGTCAACTGACGCTCACGTCTGCAGAACCGCAGAACTACGTGGAGGAAGACTTACTCGCTGATGCTGAGGACTCTGGGAACGCCGACGTCCTCCACCCGCAGGATCCTGACGGAGAAGATGCTGTGGCTGCAGACACAAACCCGGCGGGTTAGACGTCTCTGCGCCGCAGCGAGTCAACGTGAAAGTGTTGGCGGTTCTGACCTCCTGCTGGACAGCTGGTTGAGCCTGGTGCAGCTGAAGCTCTGGTTCCTCCTCCCGATCTTCATCACCCTGTAGGCCTCCTCGAAGCTGTTCACCTGGATCCAGCGCAGATCTGACAGATTCACCGCAGGGACGGAAGTTAGAACCAACCAGGGACGGACACAGATGCCAGGCTACCGCTAGGCTACCGCTAAGTTACCGCTAAGTTACTGCTAAGCTACCCCTAAGTCACCGCTAAGTTACCGCCAGGCTACCGCTAAGTTACTGCTAAGCTACCACTAAGCTACCGCTAAGTTACTGCTAAGCTACCGCTAAGTTACCGCCAGGCTACCGCTAAGCTATCCCTAAGTGACCGCTAAGTTACCACAAAGCTACCGCTAAGTTACCGCAAAGTTATCGCTAAGCTACCCCTAAGTTACCGCTAAGTTACCGCCAGGCTACCACTAAGCTACCACTAAGTTACCGCTAAGCTACCCCTAAGTTACCGCTAATTTACCGCTAAGCTACCCCTAAGTTGCCGCAAGGATACCGCTAAGTTACCGCTAAGCTACCCCTAAGCAACCGCCAGGCTACCTCTAAGCTACCGCTAAGCTACCCCTAAACTACCGCTAAGTTACCACCAGGCTACCTCTAAGCTACCCCTAAGTTACCTCTAAGTTACCGCTAAGCTACCTCTAAGCTACCCCTAGACTACCGCTAAGTTACCGCTAAGCTACCCCTAAGCTACCGCTAAGTTACCGCTAAGCTACCTCTAAGCTACCCCTAAGTTACCGCTAAGTTACCGCTAAGCTACCCCTAAGCTACTCCTAAGTTACCGCAAGGCTACCGCTAAGTTACCGCTAAGCTACCACTAAGTTACCGCCGGGCTACCTCTAAGCTACCGCTAAGTTACCGCTAAGCTAGCGAAGAGGCGCCGGACAGTCAAGCTAAAGCAGTTAAGTCACTTGGTCCAAGTTGACTTCCTCAGGTGAGAAAGCGACGCCTGCTTCAGCGGTTTCAGGACTTCAGGCGGCGTTACCTTTGATGAAGGAGTTCCCTCTGACGTCCTGAGACAGACGCAGCACCGTCCTCCTCTGGTGTCCACCGGGAACCTGAACATCAACAATCATCACACCATCACGTTGTTATAACCTTTCTGCTTTACAAAGTCACAGGTTTTCTCCCAACAGACACCTGAATCCACACAGACTTCTGACGTCACGTTGACCAAATCCCTGAACAGGTGAACATCCACACAGGTGAACATCCACACCTTCAACCTGCTTCATCTGTGTCAAACATATGTTTCGTTTTCTGTCGTCGAAGAAGTGAACGAAGAAGTGAGGACCAGCTGGACACTGAGAACCAGCTGGACCCTGAGAACCAGCTGGACCCTGAAGACCAGCTGGACCCTGAGGACCAGCTGGACCCTGAGACCCTGAGACCCAGCTGGACCCTGAAGACCAGCTGGACCCTGAGGACCAGCTGGACCCTGAGAACCAGCTGGACCCTGAGGACCAGCTGGACCCTGAGGACCAGAAGACCAGCTGGACCCTGAGGAACCAGCTGGACCCTGAGGACCAGCTGCTGAGGAGACAGCAGAGGGCCATGTGGCCTCATTGTGATGGTGGAGTTACAGAGACTTCACTGATAACAAATACAAGAATGTATGTGTGTGCGCGTGTGTGTGTGCGTGCGTTACCTGCTCCAGCAGGTCGTGGATGCTCTCCTTGTAAATCTCACAGAATGACACCCAAACAGAGAAGCGAATGTTCGATGAGCCGTCCAGACAGAAACTGTCCTCAGAAGCGCAGCTGTCGTTGCTGAGAGACGAGCCTGCAAACATAAACACTTTAACTCTCAAACTTTTAAATGGTTGTTTATCAAACTTGAATGGACCCGTTTCAGGTCTGACGAACTGAAACAACATGACTGACGACAACAAACAAACTGAGGACATTAAATAAAAGCACAGCGTCATTATTGCGTCTAAAATGAGCTAACTGAGGAGAATAATGACATTACATCAGTAGCTCTGAATTCTTTTAGAGGAACCGCAGCCTCTAGCGGTCGGTAGAGGAACTGCAGCCTCTAGCGGTCGGTAGAGGAACTGCAGCCTCTAGCGGTCGGTAGAGGAACTGCAGCCTCTAGCGGTCGGTAGAAGAACTGCAGCCTCTAGTGGTCGGTAGATAAACTGCAGCCTCTAGTGGTCGGTAGATGAACTGCAGACTCTAGTGGTCGGTAGAGGAACTGCAGCCTCTAGTGGTCAGTAGAGGAACATCATAACGCAGGAAGTCTACTCTTTAGGAAATAGGAAATTAACGTTTATCTCCATCGTGACCACTGACCTTCGAGGAACGTCGAGCGTCCTGACGTCAGACTCTTGTCGCTCTGTGGACAGAAGACAGACTGTCATGAGTCCAGTCCTGAGTGATGAGGCGGGGCTTCCCGTGGGCGGGGCTTCCTGTGGGCGGGGCTTCCAGTGGGCGGGGCTCACCTCTTTGAACAGCCTCAGCAGGTTCCTCCTGCCGGCGGTCTCGGCCGCCTGCTGCTCTCCCGTCAGTCTGCTGAAGTCTCTGCAGCGCTGAGGCTTCAGGTCGCCGCGGTCGTACAGACGACCCTCGATGCTGTTGAAGATGGCCGACAGGGACCTGGGCAGCAGACCCGAGTCGTGGTCTGGACCTGAGAGACCAGCGGGGACGGACGGGTTTATATTTGTTTAAAGGAAGTCTTGTTGGAGCCGCTGGTCTACTGGTGGTAGATTTATCAGAACTGGTTTGTTACTTGAGTTTTATTGTTTCATAAATGCTGCTAAACTCAATCATGTTTGTTTGTTTTAATGCATTTTATTGACTTTGAAAGCGTGGAATGAAAAATGTTGAGAAAGAGGCAGGTTTAGGTTAATTTTATGAAAGCTTTGGTACTTTTGTTGTTATTTTATAAAGAGAGCTGGTATGGTAATGAGGAGTGGACGTCTCCCGTATTTTCTGGACTATAAAGCGCACCTGAATATAAGCCGCACCCATTAAAATATAAACTAAATATATATTTTGTCACACATAAGGTCCTGAGGACCTGACGGACGTGTGTGGTTCTGGTTCTGACCCAGGAAGGTGAAGGTTTTCCCGGCGTTGGTGACGCCGTACGTGAACACCAGACAGTTCCCTCCGTGGAGGACGTCTCGGACCAGCCCTCGGACCGAGCCCTCGAACACCGTCCTCTGGCTGGCCTCTGGACCGAACACCTGGAGGAGGACAGCGGCAGGTGAGGAACCGGACCGGGACGCCTGCAGCTGCGAGGCAGCGGACCGGCGGGGAGTACCTGAGTGAAGGAGAACCGCTGCGCCGTCTGTGGGAGGGACTTGTTGCTCTGTCGGTTTGATTGACAGCTCCTGGGGGCCTTGAGCACCACGGTGTCGGGGCCCTCGATGGTCACGCAGTCCTGCAGAGGAAAACAGCTGGACCGATCAGAAACCAGAACCAGAAACCAGAACCAGAAACCAAACTACAAAGTTGTCATTAAATGGAGGGCTGCAGATATTTGACTAATCCATCTCTTTATTGATCGTTTTATTGGTTCAGCAGATCAAAATGGCTTCTGCCTTGTTAAAGCAGAAAAACATAACTGATTACTTTATAAACTGTTATCGACCTGCTTACCAGCTGCTAAACACATTCACCTGTAGAACCACCTGTCATAAAGCTACAGTTCCCAGAACACCAGCAGGGGGCGCCAGGAACCTCTAAAATCAAATAAACTGCAGACGTTTCCTGGACCAGAACTGTCTGGTCCTGTTTCACATCAGCTGTAAATATAAACATGATCAAGTGGTTATATATAAATATATTTATACCTAAATATTAGCGGTGTAACGGTATGCTAAAGTCACGGTTCGGTACAGAACAAAATGCAAAACCATTTTTTTCAACAGTGTGTTGTTTATTTAGCCAAAACATTATCAACATACAAAAACTGGCTGGGGACCGAGGTAGCGGGAACACACCTGTCAGGTACCCCTAAAATCACAGCTGCACTACTTCTTTATACTTCAGCCAGCTCTTTAGTTTCCTGTGTGACATTATTGGACACACTGATCAATCCAGGTGTGTCTGACCATTGCTGTGAGGTCAGACACACCTGGATTAATTAGTTTGTTGATTAATGGCTGAAGTTCAGGAAGTAGTGCAGCTGTACATAAAGCCACGTTGATATAATGTGAACATTCGTTACAGCCTAAATAAAAACACTAAAGGGGTAAATATGAAGAGTGTTCTATTTGAAGGGATTTGCATATTTTTTGTTCATTTAACATTGCTTGTATTTATTCCACAGATTGTTTTCATTTGATATTGCTCTTCTTTTACAGTTTTTCATCTCATTTCACGTGACTTTTCTTTACTCTTTTAATAACTTGTACTGATTTGTTTCAGACTGAATTCTTTAAGACTGTTTATGAAGGAGTGTATTTGTGGTCCAGAGTAGTTTATTTACGTGAGAGAAGAGCGCTAACAGTTCTGTTGTCTAACGCTAACAGCTAGACAACAGAACTGTTAGCTATAACTGTTGTGTTGTCTAGCGCTAACAGTTCTGTTCTGTTGTCTAACGACATCCTATTCTCTGTAGTTCTGGGCGATATAAAAGTGTGTATCGTGCCATTTCTCTTCTATCGTTTCTATTGTTTCTAACCTAATTTTATCAATTATTACAGCAAATATGTAATTAAATAACCTGCAACGATAAATTTGATAGAATCATATCTACTTCTACAAAGTAGCCTTTTATGTTTGCACTTTTATTCATGGTTAATGCCTTAAACAGAGTTCTCTTCAACCCTGATGTTTACTTTAGACACTTTATATTGGTTTGCAAACTTTGCACTACAAGGTTACACATTTCAGAAAGTTGAAAAATAATTTGTGTTTATTTTTTATAGCTGAACTTCAGTGCAAAAATGTGTTTTTCCTCTCAGAAACTGTTGTGCACTTTAAAAAAATGTGAAAGCTACTGTACCTCTGTACCTACCTGTTTTTGCTGCACTAAAATGTATGTTTGTGACAGTTCAGCTAAATGTCCTTTCAAAATAAAGTTGAAAAGTAAGCAATGAAATTTTTGTCAAACTTTTCAGAGAATAACTGAAAACATACTTTATTATGGTATATCGTGATATATATCGTTATCGTGATATAAAATAGTCCATATCGTGATATATGATTTTTTCCATATCGCCCAGCACTAATTCTCTGTAACAATCTTTTTTTTTCTTCGCGCTGTCACTCACCTGATGTCTCACACTAACCTGGCGACATCTCACCACCTACAGCACCTGTAGTAGCTGCTGCTGTGGCAGTTATCGAGACAAGTGACAGATCAGGAATGTTTTTTTGTTTTGTTTTGTTTTTTTTACTCCGCCCGATGCGGTATTATTTTTTAATAATGCAGGTTAAAATACGGGAGATTTACGGGAAAATACTAATACGGTAGGACGGCGGGAGAGAAGAGTAAAATACGGGATTTTCCCGGCCAAAACGGGAAACTTGACAGATATGATTTGGACCTGGAACCGACCCGACCCGAGTCTTATTATCCGACCACGAACCGAACCGAGTTACCCGAATAGAACCGAGACAATCCAGCCCATAGTTGCTCCTGTTAAAGTTGTCTAGCGTTGAATAAAACCTGATTTTCTTACCTAAAGTTGTCTTCTTCTACCGGTTCAGTTGCTACATAGGCTACGTGATGTAAACAACAATAAATCCACGTCGTTATTTTCTTTGTGGATACAGATGCTGTTGGTAGCAACTGCTAACGCTAATAGTTGTCTTCTTCTACCGGTTCAGTTGCTACATAGGCTACGTGATGGAAACAACAATAAATCCACGTCATTATTTTCTTTGTGGATACAGATGCTATTGGTAGCAACTGCTAACGCTAATAGTTGTCTTCTTCTACCGGTTCAGTTGCTACATAGGCTACGTGATGTAAACAACAATAAATCCACATCGTTATTTTCTTTGTGGATACAGATGCTATTGGTAGCAACTGCTAACGCTAATAGTTGTCTCTTCTACCGGTTCAGTTGCTACATGCTACGTGATTGTAAACAATAAATCCACGTTTGTTATTCTTTGTGGATACAGATGCTATTGGTAGCAACTGCTAACGCTAATAGTTTCTTCTTCACCGGTTCAGTTGCTACATAGGCTACGTGATTGTAAACACAATAAATCCACGTCGTTATTCTCTTTGTGGATACAGATGCTATTGGTAAGCAACTGCTAACGCTAATAGTTGTCTTTTCTTCTACCGTTCAGTTGCTACTAGGCTACGTGATGTAACAACAATAAATCCACGTCGTTATTTCTTTGTGGAACAGATGCTATTGTAGCAATGCTAACGTCTAATAGCCTATCTATCTATCAGGACGCGTCGTGAATCTATCTATGTTCTCTCATCCAGCGTTGTCATGTTGGCGATCCGTTGTGCTTTACAGCTGCCGGGCAAACCGCTAATAACACGCTAATAACACGCTATGACAACACGATTGTTTCATGACAAACACGCCACGTTAATTGAATAATTAATTAAACTGCCCCGAGTCCTGACATTAGCTGCCACCGCTAATATCTTTACCTCTCTGGAGTAAACGTGGACCCAGCCTGTCAGAGAGCACCGACCGGACCCGAGACTAACTGTACCGATTCAGACCAGAACCTGGAGTCACGTTTTTTGAATGGACCCGAGACCCGATTCAGTTCGGGTCGGAACCTCAGGTTTCCGGGTTGTTCCGAAGACCTCTAGCTGCGAGTCTATTCTTCCAGGTCTGTGATGGCTGCTTATAAACTGACTGTATTCGTTCGGTCCAGGACTGAACGGTACCGATGGTCTGTTCGGTACCGTTACACCCGACTAAATATAAATGCTGGTTATTTTATACAGTAAATGTGGCTGCAATTTAAATGTCATTAATTTCTGTGTGTGAGAGATTCTGCATTTTTTGTTCATCCATAAAAATTGTAAACTTAGTGAATTGAACAACAACTAATAACAGTTCTATGGGACCAGAACTGGGACAAGTTCTAAAGTCCTGGTACCAGAGAGAAAAACAGCATGGAAACATCTCCACGTGTGATTCACATGTGATCGTTTGGACCCAGAATCTCAGGTGTGGTTTACCTGGGACTCTCCATTGTCGCTCTCAGCAGCAGTGAACGGCCGGACCCTCAGGTAGACCTGCAGGTTTTCACTCTGGTTCTGAACATCGTCCTGCAGAGATAACAGCTTCATCAGACACCAGCATCCTCCTCCACTCTTCTCTACACTCACTGAAGGACACCTGAACTCACCTGTGCTGGAAGAACTGAGAATTCACCCAGAAGATCCCTCTTGATGTCCTCCACCTCCACCGGACCAACTCTCTCCGGCTTCCCGGAGAAACAAGACTCCATCATCTCTGATTAGAGAAACAAGACTCCATCATCTCTGATCAGAAACAAGACTCCATCATCTCTGATTAGAGAAACAAGACTCCATCATCTCTGATCAGAGAAACAAGACTCCATCATCTCTGATTAGAGAAACAAGACTCCATCATCTCTGATCAGAAACAAGACTCCATCATCTGATCAGAGAAACAAGACTCCATCATCTCTGATTAGAGAAACAAGACTCCATCATCTCTGATTAGAGAAACAAGACTCCATCATCTCTGATCAGAGAAACAAGACTCCATCATCTCTGATCAGAGAAACAAGACTCCATCATCTCTGATTAGAGAAACAAGACTCCATCATCTCTGATCAGAGAAACAAGACTCCATCATCTCTGATCAGAGAAACAAGACTCCATCATCTCTGATCAGAGAAACAAGACTCCATCATCTCTGATCAGAAACAAGACTCCATCATCTCTGATTAGGAGAAACAAGACTCCACTCCATCATCTCTGATCAGAGAAACAAGACTCCATCATCTCTGATCATCAGAAACAAGACTCCATCCATCATCTCTGATTAGAGAAACAAGACTCCATCATCTGATCAGAAAAAGATCAGAGATCAGATCTCTGATCAGAAACAAGACTCCATCATCTCTGAGAAACAAGATTAGAGAAACAAGACTCCATCATCTCTGATTCACAGAGAAGATCATCTCTGATCAGAGAAACAAGACTCCATCATCTCTGATCAGAGAAACAAGACTCCATCATCTCATCAGAGAAACAAGACTCCATCATCTCTGATCAGAGAAACAAGACTCCATCATCTCTGATCAGAAACAAGACTCCATCATCTCTGATTAGAGAAACAAGACTCCATCATCTCTGATCAGAGAAACAAGACTCCATCATCTCTGATCAGAGAAACAAGACTCCATCATCTCTGATTAGAGAAACAAGACTCCATCATCTCTGATTAGAGAAACAAGACTCCATCATCTCTGATTAGAGAGAAACAAGACTCCATCATCTCTGATCCATCAGATTAGAGAAACAAGACTCCATCATCTCTGATTCAGAGAGAAACAAGACTCCACTCCATCATCTCTGATTAGAGACAGATCGAAACAAGACTCCATCATCTCTGATCAGAAACAAGATCATCTCTGATGATCATCTCTGAGAAACAAGACTCCATCATCTCTGATCAGAAACAAGACTCCATCATCTCTGATCAGAAACAAGACTCCATCATCTCTGATTGAGAAACAAGATCAGAGAAACAAGACTCCATCATCTCTGATTAGAGAAACAAGACTCCACTCCATCATCTCTGATCAGACTCCAATCTCAGAAACAAGACTCCATCATCTCTGATTAGAGAAACAAGAAACAAGATCTCTCAGAAACAAGACTCCATCATCTCTGATTCAGAGAAACAAGACTCCATCATCTCTGATTAGAAACAAGATCTCAGAAACAAGACTCCATCATCTCTGATTAGAGATCATCTCTGAAGAAACAAGACTCCATCATCTCTGATTAGAGAAACAAGACTCCATCATCTCTGATTAGAGAAACAAGACTCCATCATCTCTGATCACAGAAACAAGACTCCATCATCTCTGATCACACAGACACAAAAGTGAAATAAAACCGTTAAAACAGCGGACACCTTCATCAACATCAGTAATAACGGTGCACAATAACCCAGAAACACTAACGGCTGTCGGAAGAACCACAAGTTCAGAAACATTTAAGGATTTTTCTCTTCACGTTGACCTTTGTTGTTAGCATTAGCCACAAATAGCTTACATTCATCCCTACGGACGTTTGTTTCGCGACTCGCATCTTTCAAACGGTAAAAACATCAGAGCTTTACAACCTGAAGTCACGTCTGACTAACTGAGAACTCACTGGAGGTGTGTTTTAATCACCCGGACTCGTCTTTTAATCGTAAAACCGTCCTCATTCACCGTTAGCTCCCGTTAGCTCCGCTCCTCCGCGGTTTTCTGTTTAAACCGGCGGAGGAGGACCAATCACATTCCACGTAGAAGTAGACGTCATAGGTCTCGTTTACGGTTTAAGGTAAGATCTCGCGAGATTAAGAAAATATACTATTACTTCTTGATTTCTGCTTGAATTTTACCGAGTACCTTCCTCTGATGAGCAAATATTTGTTTATTTTTCCCTCCTCCATATGGGAGGGTTCGGTGGAACATTTTAAAAGATTACAGAATCTCTCTACAACAGTGACAACAGTTCACCCTGATTCACAACTGAACAGAAAATAGCTGTCATACATTATTAATTGCTATTATTATTGTTATTATCATTATTATTATTATTATTAGTATTATTATTTACGAGACCTGACTTTTTCGAAAATTATTTTTTCTTCTCACAGCAAAAAAAGTCAACAGCGGCGGTTTGCAGTGACGTCATAATCAAGGGACATGTGGTGCAGGGATTACCTATCTGTGTCGCTGGAAGAGGATTTGTGGATTAAAGCCTCAGATAAAGCAGCCAGGTGGGTTTGGAACACCTGAGCTGTATCAGTCCTGTTCCCGACAACCGTTTTACAGGTTTTTTTTTTTTGTTTTTTTTTTTTCATCGAAGCAGCGGGACGAGAAACCGCGAACCCAGCGAGGACGCCCGGCGACCCGGTTTCCATGACAACGGTGAGACAGAGCGGAAGTCTGCTTGTTTTTCAGCTTCATCGATGCGTTTATCAGGCATGAAAAAGGGATGAGCTACGTGAATCATGTAGAGCCGAGGAGTTTTCTTTTTCTTTCTTTTTTTTTTTGGGGGGGGGGGGGGGGGGTCAGTCAGAGCTGCCAAAGCTCCGGTGAAAAACAACTCCCGTTTGCGTCAAACTTGTTTAGTTAACGGTAACATAAAAGAAGAAACTTCTTCTTTCTGATATCTCTGTAACTGGTGACTCCATGTCAGGCACGTGTCAGGATGATATTACCTGAGGGCTGAGAAGGCTGAAGGTGGAGTTGGAAACTCTAGTCACCTGATAGCCGTGCTTGAAACCTTTTGTGACAAAATAAAAATATGTGAACCCTGGTCTTTTTTTTTTTTTAACACTCCTTTTAGCCGTTGATGTTATTTATTGATTCATTAAAACGTAACGGTTTTGAGCCATCTGTGTTTCCTGTCCTGACCCTAACCCATCCATTGACCAGACGGGTGTTAATATTTTTTTCAGCGTGACATTAACGTGAGAGAAGACAACAGGGAAGAGCTGCTCACGAAACGCTTCAGTGTGTTTAGACTAAAGCTACTAAGCTGTTTCTATTATGTAGCTGTTATCTAACCCTAACCCCTAACCCCTAACCCTAACCTCTAAACCCTAACACCTAACCCTAACCCCTAAACCCTAACCCTAACCCTAACACCTAACCCCTAACCCTAACCCCTAACCCCTAACCCCTAACCCTAGCCCCTAGCCCCTAGCCCCTAACCCCTAACCCTAACCTTAACATTTAACCCCTAACCCCTAAACCCTAAACCCTAACTCCTAACCCTAACCCTAACACCTAACCCTAACCCTAGGGTTAGGGGTTAGGGTTAGTCTAAAAAATTATTAGATCACCATTTTTTCTTCACTTTCTTGTTCATTTTAATACCTGGTACCACTAAACGTCATCATGTGACTAAAACAGACAGAAAAGAAAACACTGAATGCATAAAAGCAGTGTTTTTGGCAGTACAACGCCATAGCTATTGATGTAAAAACTTAAGTGATTTAGGTTATAATCAAGAAAACCATGGAAAATGGTAAGATATCAGCTCTTAAATAAAACTCTTATGAGCAATCTTTGTGGTTATCGTTATGTTTGTCCAAACAAATGTACCTTTAGTTGTACCAGGCATTAAAATGAACAAGAAACTGAAGAAAACAAGGATGGTCTAATAATTTTTCCATGACTGTATATATATATATATATATATATATATATATATATATATATATATATATATATATATACATATATATATATACACACATATATATATACATATGTATATACATGTATATATAGCAGAATCGATAAAATCGCTCAGTTCTAGTGGTCAGACTGCAGTCCTGCTCTTTCCATTTGTCACATCTGGGTTAACTGGTTGTGTTGGGCAGGACCAGCTCCTTCCAGATGTGACCAACCAGAGGTCCGTTGTTCAGGTATTGATGGGTGGTATCAGAGATGGTTCAGTCTTCAGTTCTGACCCACTCGTGTGTTCCTGCAGGTCGGCTCTTCCCGTCACACATCCTCGTATTAATAAATCGGGTCTGTTGGTCCCGGCGCCGCCGTCATGTCCTCTGGAGACTCTGGCGGAGACGGGGGCAGGTGGCTGGACGCCCACTACGACCCGGTGGCCGGCCTCTGTACCTTCTCGTCCTGCGTGGACCTGGCGGACCTGAGCGGGGACGGGGAGAACCGGCTGGTGGTGGGGGACCTGGGCAACGGCTCCAGCGGGATGAAGCTGAAGGTGTACCGGGGCACGGCGCTGCTGAGCGACAGCGCCCTGCTGGACCTGCCGGCCGGCCTCGTGGCCTTCTTCATGGACCTGCACGAGCCCCGCATCCCCGCTGTCGCCGTGGCGTCCGGACCCTGCATCTACGTCTACAAGAACCTGCGGCCGTACTTCAAGTTCACGCTGCCCGGTCTGGAGGTCAACGCTCTGGAGCAGGTCTGCAGTTACCCCCTTTGGTTTGTTCCATCGTGGTCCAGCCGGACGCTACGACCAGAGTTCAGATCACCATAAAGATCTGAATTATGGTCAATATAATTCTGCTATTGATACGGTTTATATGAAAACCTGCCAAGAATTTCCAGAAAGGATAACCTCTGAAAAATTAAACTGCCAAACCTATAAAACCTCCTCCTACAAAACTGTATAATACTTTAGAAAAAACAACACTGTACGCTTTTTATGTAAATTCTTGACCAACAACCGTGACATCACCATCCAACAAACCTCTTAGCTTTGTGATAATAATGATTATGTTTACTGGAATATTCTACATCATGAACACACACACACACAAACACACATTATTAATGGTTGTGACCCGTCTGACAGTAACATCCAGAACCAGAGCAGAAGATCTCAGCATCACTGATGGAGTAAAACCTGTTGGGTCCAGATCCTCATATCTGAGCCATAGATGATGAAGGTTTTCATGCTGACAGGACCTGTGGTTGACTGCTGCACTCTGATTGGTCAGGACGTGTGGCAGCAGGTGAGGGAGGGTCAGATCGACCCCCTGACTCTGAAGGAGATGTTGGAGAGCATCAGGAAGAAGGCGGACGTCCCGCTGACCATCCGCTCGCTCAGGTTCCTGTCGCTGGAGGCCCCAGACATGGAGGAGTTCGTACAGCTGCACAAACAGCAGCCAATCAGGCGCCAGGTAACCCCCGCATCACGGTGTCCATGGTAACGCCAGTATGGAGACACTTTACACTTACACGAAGTCGCTGTGACCTGCGATGGACTGAACTCCCATGATTCCCTGCTGTGCTTGTTTCAGACCATCATCACCTGCATCGGGACTCTGAGGAAGAGCACTGCAGACGAGGACGGTGTCAGCTGTCTGGTGATCGGTACGGAGAGCTGCGACGTCTTCGTCCTCGACCCAGAGGCCTTCATCATCCTCTCCAAGGTGAGGTCTGAACCTCTGGTCCTGGTGCTGGAGCTCCTCAAGGCTCCACGCTGGGGAGCTCCTCAAGGCTCCACGCTGGGGCTCCTCAAGACTCCATGCTGGGGCTCCTCAAGGCTCCACGCTGGGGCTCCTCAAGGCTCCACGCTGGAGCTCCTCAAGGCTCCATGCTGGGGCTCCTCAAGCTCCTCAAGGCTCCACGCTGGGGCTCCTCAAGACTCCATGCTGGGGCTCCTCAAGGCTCCACGCTGGGGCTCCTCAAGGCTCCACGCTGGAGCAGGCTCCATGCTGGGGCTCCTCAAGGCTCCACGCTGGGGCTCCTCAAGGCTCCACGCTGGGGCTCCTCAAGACTCCACGCTGGGGCTCCTCAAGGCTCCACGCTGGGGCTCCTCAAGGCTCCATGCTGGGGCTCCTCGCGGCTCCACGCTTGAGCTCCTCGAGGCTTCACGCTGGGGCTCCTCGAGGCTCCACGCTGGAGCTCCTCAAGGCTCCACGCTGGGGCTCCTCGAGGCTCCACGCTGGGGCTCCTTAAGACTCCACGCTGGAGCTCCTCAAGGCTCCACGCTGGGGCTCCTCAAGGCTCCACGCTGGGGCTCCTTAAGACTCCACGCTGGGGCTCCTCAAGGCTCCACGCTGGGGCTCCTTAAGACTCCACGCTGGAGCTCCTCAAGGCTCCATGCTGGGGCTCCTCAAGGCTCCACGCTGGAGCTCCTCAAGGCTCCACGCTGGGGCTCCTCGAGGCTCCACGCTGGGGCTCCTTAAGACTCCACGCTGGAGCTCCTCGAGGCTCCACGCTGGGGCTCCTCGAGGCTCCACGCTGGAGCTCCTCGAGGCTCCACGCTGGGGCTCCTCGAGGCTCCACGCTGGGGCTCCTCGAGGCTCCACGCTGGAGCTCCTCGAGGCTCCACGCTGGGGCTCCTCAAGGCTCCACGCTGGAGCTCCTCAAGGCTCCACGCTGGAGCTCCTCAAGGCTCCACGCTGGGGCTCCTCGAGGCTCCACGCTGGGGCTCCTTAAGACTCCACGCTGGAGCTCCTCGAGGCTCCACGCTGGGGCTCCTCGAGGCTCCACGCTGGGGCTCCTTAAGGCTCCACGCTGGAGCTCCTCAAGGCTCCACGCTGGGGCTCCTCAAGGCTCCACGCTGGAGCTCCTCGAGGCTCCACGCTGGGGCTCCTCAAGGCTCCACGCTGGAGCTCCTCGAGGCTCCACGCTGGGGCTCCTCGAGGCTCCACGCTGGAGCTCCTCGAGGCTCCACGCTGGGGCTCCTCGAGGCTCCACGCTGGGGCTCCTCAAGGCTCCACGCTGGGGCTCCTCAAGGCTCCACTGGGGCTCCTCAAGGCTCCACACTGGGGCTCCTCAAGGCTCCACGCTGGAGCTCCTTAAGGCTCCACGCTGGGGCTCCTCACGCTGGGCTCCTCAGGCTCACACTGGGGCTCCTCAAGGCTCCACGCTGGGGCTCCTTAAGGCTCCACGCTGGAGCTCCTCAAGGCTCCACGCTGGGGCTCCTTAAGCTCCACGGGGCTCCTCGGCTCCACGCTGGGGCTCCTCAAGGCTCCACGCTGGGGCTCCTCAAGGCTCCACGCTGGGGCTCCTCGAGGCTCCACGCTGGAGCTCCTCGAGGCTCCACGCTGGGGCTCCTCGAGGCTCCACGCTGGGGCTCCTCAAGGCTCCACGCTGGAGCTCCTCAAGGCTCCACGCTGGGGCTCCTCAAGGCTCCAGGCTGGGGCTCCTCAAGGCTCCACGCTGGGGCTACTCAAGGCTCCACGCTGGGCTCCTCAGGCTCCACGCTGGGGCTCCTCAAGGCTCCACGCTGGGGCTCCTCAAGGCTCCACGCTGGGGCTCCTCAAGGCTCCACGCTGGGGCTCCTCAAGGCTCCACGCTGGGCTGTTTTCAGTTTCAAACACGTTTAAACCCAACTGAGTGTCTCTGATTGTCTCCTGAAGATGTCCCTGCCAGCTGCTCCCACCATGATGGACGTCACCGGTCAGTTCGACGTGGAGTTCCGCATCACGGTGGCGTGTCGCAACGGCAACATCTACATCCTGCGCAGGTGAGATGCACCTGACAGAGCACCGTTAAGGAGAAGTAAGAGGAGTTAAGGATGCTCCAGCATTGTTCCAGGTCTTGACAGTGGCAATGAGTTGTTTCTACTGAAATACTGTGGTTTCCTCCTCCAGACCTGGTTCTGGTCTCTGGTTCTGGTTCTGGTCTCTGATTCTGGTCCTGGTCTCATTATTGTTCTTCATGGCCGTGAACATGTTCTGTGCTGCTGTCCAGGGACTCTGACAAACCCAAGTACTGCATCGAGCTGTCGTCCCATCCCGTCGGTCTGGTGAGGGTTGGGAAGACCGTGGTGGTGGGCTGCACCGATGAGAGTCTGCAGGGCTTCACACAGAAGGTAGGTCACCTGACCTGATGATGTCAGAGGCTTCCACAGGAAGTCCTGTGATCATCCACGTCTTCCTGTGTCTTCAGGGGAAGAAGCTGTGGAGGAGCGAGCTGCCCGCCCCCATCACCACCATGGCTGCCATGGAGCTGCCCACCAGGGGCTTCCAGGCCGTCCTGGTGGGCCTGGCCAACTGCGAGGTGCACCTGTACCGCGACAAGAACCTGCTGAGCATCATCAAGACACCCGACGCCATCACCAGCATCCGCTTCGGCCGCTACGGCCGCGAAGACGGCACTCTCGTCATGACCACCAGGGCGGGCGGCCTGATGGTGAAGATCCTGAAGAGGACGGCGGTGTTCGATGAGCGCGACAGCGCCCCCGGCCCGCCGCCGGCCCAGAGCGTCCGCCTCAACGTTCCCAAGAAGACCAAGCTGTACGTGGACCAGACGCTGCGGGAGCGCGAGAACGGCACCGCCATGCACCGCGCCTTCCAGATGGACCTGAGCCGCCTGAAGCTGGCCGCCGCCAAGGCCTACGTGAAGGCTCTGGAGTCCAGCCTGGCGCCCGTGTCCTCCAGCCTCTCCGAGCCGCTCAAGATGAACGCCGTGGTCCAGGGCCTGGGTCCCACCTTCAAGCTGACCCTGAACGTCCAGAACACGGCGGCCTGCCGGCCCGTCATGAACCTGGCCGTCAGCTTCCTGTACGACGACGGCCTGTACAGGGTGAGGAACCCCTTCATGAGGATCCCGCTGCTGGTCCCGGGCCTCGTCTACCCCGTGGAGACCTTCGTGGAGTGCACCAGCGACAAGGGCATCTCTGACATCATCAAGGTGTTCGTGCTGCACGAGGGGAGGAGCTCGCCGCTGCTGACGGCCCACATCAACATGCCAGTGAGCGAAGGGCTGACGCTCAACTGACAACCAGACGGTCCAGGTCCTGGTGGAGGTCCAGGTCCTGGTGGAGGTCCAGGTCCTGGTGGAGGTCCAGGTCCTGGTGGAGGTCCAGGTCCTGGTGGAGGTCCAGCAGTAGGAACATCTGCAGTCACATCCTGGTCTCCAGACGTAGATTTCACATCCTCAAAAACTGTACAAGCAGATTTATATGAAGCAATGATGTTAAATGTATAGACCTTCATTAAAATTTAAATTATATTACACATAATTATGCATAGTTGAGGTGTGGTTTTTCTATTTCAGTCTATAGTGTTTAGCAGCAACTGTAACGTGAGCTCCTCCAGTTTAAACGTAGATATCTAACGGTAGATCTGCAGCTCCTCCAGTTTAAACGTAGATATCTAACAGTAGATCTGCAGCTCCTCCAGTTTAAACGTAGATATCTAACAGTAGATCTGCAGGTCCTGAAGTTTAAACGTAGATATCTAACAGTAGATCTGCAGGTCCTCCAGTTTAAACGTAGATATTTATCAGTAGATCTGCAGGTCCTCCAGTTTAAACCTAGATATCTAACAGTAGATCTGCAGGTCCTGAAGTTTAAACGTAGATATCTACCAGTAGATCTGCAGGTCCTCCAGTTTAAACGTAGATATCTAACAGTAGATCAGCAGCTCCTCCAGTTTAAACGTAGATATTTATCAGTAGATCTGCAGCTCCTACAGTTTAAACCTAGATATCTAGCTTCACCAAAATCAACCAGATGAAGAAAGTGCAGGTCTTAAACCAGGTTTAACTCATCCTGGTACGTTCAGGTCTGTCTTCAGCAGACCAGGAGGTCGATCACAGATTTATTGATTCAGAAATGAAGAGATAGGGCCAATTCCAATTCCTCCCTTAACCCTCAATTTTTGGCCCTCAATCTTAACCCTCTAAAGTAAGTGTCAGGGTTATCTTGTGACTTAGAAATGGGACGCCCCCCGAGTGCAGTTACGTCTTCAGACTGAAATGTATCAGAGCCGTGTTGTCTCTGTATTTCCTGAAATGACTCAGGGATAACATTGAAAAGAGCGCCGTATATTCTCTAAATAATATTAGCAAATAACACAATAGAGGAAACATTATTCAGCCCTCCGTCGCTACACAACAAGGTGTACAAGTAACGTGAAGCCGACCGGGACCGCCGACGGGACCCGGACCGCCCCAGTCAGCCACCGGTGGTCCCGGGACCGACCGGGACCACTGACGAGTACAACGTGAAGCCGACGGGACCGCCGGTCCAGCAGCAAACATCGTAAAGTAAAAAAATAAATGTTACGCAACAACGATGTTAATCCATGAAAAAAATCTCAAACAAACATAATAAAATGGTTTCGTAACATTTATATCTTCAAGATATACGAAGGTACTTACGTTTGTAGCTAGCTTCTGGTTAGCCCTTACTTCCAAGGGTGGTGTCGGAAAATCTCAATTTTGAGGGTGATACAGCCCTTAAACTCGTCCCTCAACTTGACTTTCTAAGAATTGGGACAGAACTGGCCCTTAGCGGGAACGAACATTTTTGAGACTGAGGGTTGAGATTGAGGGTTAAGGGAGGAATTGGAATTCACCCTTAGTCTTGATCTTCTGGGACAGTCTGTCTTGATCTTGTGTGAACTCACATCTTGTTGTTGGTGGGAGCTTTAATTTGAAAATCTTTTTTTTAATCATATCATGATATTATAGCTTCATTGTAACGAGACCTTTTAGATAGATAGATAGATAGATAGATAGATAGATAGATAGATAGATAGTTAGATACTTTATTCATCTCAAAGAGAAATTTGCAGTTCCAGCAGCTTGCTAGTACAAAGAGTACAAATAGTAAAAGAGCAATAAAAAAAGTAACTTAAAGCAATAAAATAAGTAACAGAATAGGAATAAGGGTAATAAAATAAAAATATAAATTAGCATTGCAAAATAAGGTGCAGTGTAGTCACAATTTAAATGCAGTAAAAAAAATTCACATAGTCCAGGGCTCCTTGTCTGTTTTTTTTTTTTTTTTTTTTTTTTTTATTGTTTCCCCCGAGAGGTGTTGAAGAGCCGCATGGCGTGGGGGAGGAATGATTTCCTCAGTCTGTCAGTGGAGCAGCTCCTCTGTCTGGAGATGGTGCTGTGGGTTGTCCATGATGGACAGGAGTCTGTTCAGCGTCCGTCGCTCTGCCACAGATGTTAGGCTGTCCAGCTGTGCGCCAACAACAGAGCCTGCCTTCCTCACCAGTTTGTCCAGGCGTGCTGTGTCCTTCTCCACAGATCCCTCTCTCACCTGGACAGAGACAAGGGTGCGGTGAGGATTACCTTCTTGGACTTCTCCAGCGCCTTTAACACCATCCAGCCTCTGCTACTCAGAGACAAACTGACAGAGATGACAGTAGAATCACACCTGGTGGCGTGGATCACAGACTACCTGACACACAGACCTCAGTATGCTCTTCAACACCTCTCGGGGGAAACAATAACACAAATTGCACCTTCACTGTAATGCTATTTTATATTTTTATTGCACCTTCATTTGCAACGCTATTTTATATTTTTATTTTATTAACCTTATTCCTATTTTGTTACTTATTTTATTGCTTTAAGTTACTTATCTTGTTGCTCTTTTTTTTACTATTTGTACTCACAAGCTGCTGGAACTGCAAATCCCCCCCCCCCTGGTTTAGTCGTGTTTCAGACACAAAGGTGAAGTTAGATGGACTAGATTCAATCAGGACTGCACTGGCTGTGTTTCTGTCCAGCCATGTCTCAGTTAAAAACATAAAATCAAGATTGTATGAGGAAATGAAACTATTAATTAAGAGTGATTTGTTACTCAAACATTGATATTAAACTGCCAGCCCGCTGCAGAATCTGTTTACCGATCTTCCGAAGCCAAAAGAATATTGTCTTTCCGGACTATGTGAACACTGAACCCCCCTAAATAAAGGGTAGAGTCTCTTCTGTCCCCAGGAAAAAGAATTTTGTTCCTACCGTTTTCCAATCCTTTGTAATCTGCAGTAGACTGTGCCGGCCATCTCACCGGGGGGGCAAATGGCGGCTTTAGAGAGTGGCGATGCTGCCATCTGGTGGTCGGGACACTAACTACGATGTTCAAAACTCTGATATTCATTTTGATGCTCTGCCTAGCAAACACCAGTGACACATATTAGACCCATTGGCAGTGAATGAGTTAATGTTTACACTGCAGGTCTGCTGAAACTCTCAGCAGTTTTTAAATCAACGTTAAAAACTTTACTATTTGCCACTTTTTATCAAAATTACTAACTTTTATTTCTTGTATTTTATCTACATTTTTAATTCCTTTTTTAATCAACAGTTTTTTAAATCAAAAACAACTGTTGATTAACTTTTTGCATTTTATTATTTTACTTCTTTTTATTTCCTCCTGTTTTAATGTCGTTTCTACGGTGATTTTGTGTAGTTGTGTAGTTTGTGTAGTTGTGTGTGTTTCTGCTGTTTTCTGTTTGGAAGTCGTCACATCGTGTTTTCTGATGCGTTGGTGCGATTCTAGCGTTGGATTAGTAGCCGCAGTATTACTGACCGGGGGCCAGGCTGGAGGTCTGGGGGGGGCCAGGCTGGAGGTCCCGGGGGGCCAGGCTGGAGGTCCCGGGGGGCCAGGCTGCTGAGGTCCCGGGGGGCCAGGCTGCTGGAGGTCCCGGGGGCCAGGCTGCTGAGGTCCCGGGGGCCAGGCTGGAGGTCCCGGGGGCCAGGCTGCTGAGGTCCCGGGGGGCCAGGCTGCTGGAGGTCTGGTCCCGGGGGGGCCAGGCTGCTGGAGGTCCCGGGGGGCCAGGCTGGAGGTCCCGGGGGCCAGGCTGGAGGTCCCGGGGGCCAGGCTGGGCTGAGTCCCGGGGGGCCAGGCTGCTGAGGTCCCGGGGGGCCAGCTGCTGAGGTCCCGGGGGGGGGGCTGGAGGTCCGGGGGCCAGGCTGGAGGTCCCGGGGCTGCTGAGGTCCCGGGGGGCCAGGCTGGAGGTCCCGGGGTCCCGGGGCCAGGCTGCTGAGGTCCCGGGGGCCAGGCTGCTGAGGTCCCTGGAGGTCCCGGGGGGCCAGGCTGCTGAGGTCCCGGGGGCCAGGCTGCTGAGGTCCCCGGGGGGCCAGGCTGGAGGTCCCGGGGGGCCAGGCTGCTGAGTCCGGGGGGCCGGCTGAGGTCCCGGGGGCCAGGCTGCTGAGGGTCCCGGGGGCCATGCTGAGGCCCGGTGGCCAGGCTGCTGGTCCCGGGGGGCCAGGCTGGCCAGGGTCCCGGGGCCAGGCTGCTGAGGTCCCCGGGGGGCCAGGGCTGCCTGAGGTCCCGGGGCCAGGAGCCCGGGGGGGCTGCTGAGGTCCCGTCCCCGGGGGCCAGGCTGGGGCTGACTGTTGGTCCCGGGGCCAGGCTGGAGGGTCCGCTGGGGGGCCAGGCTGCTAGGTCCTGGGGGGGCCAGGCTGCTGAGGTCCCGGGGGCCAGCTGCTGCTGAGGTGGCCCGGGGGGGCCAGGCTGCTGAGGTCTCCGGTCGGGGGCCAGGCTGCTGAGGTCCCGGGGGCCAAGGCTGGAGGTCCCGGTGGGGCCAGGCTGCTGGTCCCGGGGGCCAGCTGGAGGTTCCCGGGGTGCCAGGTTCTGAGTCCCGGGGGCCAGGCTGGAGGGCTTCCCGGGGGGCCAGGCTGGAGGTCCCGGGGGGGCCAGGCGGCTGAGGTGGCCAGGGGGGCCAGGCAGGCTGGGGGGGCTGGAGGTCCCGGGGGGGGGCTGGCCGGGGCCAGGCTGCTGAGGTCCCGGGGGGGGCCAGGCTGGAGGTCCCGGGGGCCAGGCTGCTGAGGTCCGGGGGCCAGGCCAGGCTGCTGCTGATGAGGTCCCGGGGGCCAGGCTGCTGGAGGTCCGGTGGGCCAGGCTGCTGAGGGTCCCGGGGGTCCAGGCTGGGGGGCCCAGGTGGCCGGCTGAGGTCCCCGGGGCCAGGCTGCTGAGGTCCCGGGGGCCAGGCTGAGGTCCCTGGAGGTCCCGGGGGGCCAGGCTGAGGTCCCGGGGGCCAGGCTGTCCCTGAGGTCCCGGGGGCCAGGCCTGAGGTCCCGGTGGGGCCAGTGGAGGTCCGGGGGGCTGCTGGGTCGGGGGGGCCAGGCTGCTGAGGTCCGGGGGGCCAGGTCCCGGGGGCCAGGCTGGAGGTCCCGGGGCCAGCTGGCTGAGGTCCGGGGGGCCAGGCTGCTGAGGTCCTGGGGGCCAGCTGGAGGTCCGGGGGCCAGGGAGGTCCCCGGGGGCCAGGCTGAGGTCCCGGGGGCCAGGCTGCTGAGGTCCCGGGGGCCAGGCTGGGCTGGGCTGGGGGCCAGGAGGTCCCGGGGGGCCGGGGCAGGCCTGAGGTCCGGGGGGCCAGGCTGCTGAGGTCCTGGGGGCCAGGCTGGAGGTCCCGGGGGGGGCCAGGCTGGCTGAGGTCCCGGGGGGCCAGGCTGCTGAGGTCCCGGGGGCCAGGCTGGAGGTCCCTGGGGGGGTCCAGGCTGGAGGTCCGGGGGCCAGGCTGGAGGTCCCGGGGGCCAGGCTGCTGAGGTCCCGGGGGCCAGGCTGCTGAGGTCCTGGGGGCCAGGCTGGAGGTCCCGGGGGCCAGGGCTGCTGAGGTTGGGGGGCTGCTGAGGTCCGGGGGGCCAGGTCCTGGGGGGGCCAGGCTGCTGAGGTCCGGGGGGCGGGG
The DNA here is from genome assembly GCA_018398805.1 of Hirundichthys speculiger. Classification (NCBI taxonomy): domain Eukaryota; kingdom Metazoa; phylum Chordata; class Actinopteri; order Beloniformes; family Exocoetidae; genus Hirundichthys; species Hirundichthys speculiger. Next base: position 30,788 of record JAGFBZ010001605.1, on the reverse strand, counting down.
CTGGGGGGCCAGGCTGGAGTCCCGGGGGCCAGGCTGAGGTCCCGGGGGGCCAGGCAGGCTGGGGGGCTGGGGGGCAGGCTGAGGGTCCGGGGGGGCTGGTCCGGGGGCCAGGCTGCTGATAGGTCCCGGGGGGGGGCCAGCTGAGGTCCCGGGGGCCAGGCTGCTGAGGTCCGGGGGGGCCCTGAGGGCCGGGGGCCAGGTGGGTCCCGGGGGCCAGGTGCTGAGGTCCCGGGGGGCCAGGCTGCTGAGGTCCCGGGGGCCAGGCTGGAGGTCCGGGGGGGGCCAGGCTGGAGGTCCCGGGGGCCAGGCTGCTGAGGTCCGGGGGGCCAGGCTGGAGGTCCGGGGGGGCCAGGCTGGAGGTCCCGGGGGCCAGGCTGCTGAGGTCCCGGGGGCCAGGCTGGAGGTCCCGGGGGCCAGGCTGCTGAGGTCCCGGGGGGCCAGGCTGGAGGTCCTGGGGGGCCAGGCCTGGGTCCCGGGGGCCAGGCTGGAGGTCCGGGGGGGGGCCAGGCTGGAGGTTCCGGGGGCCAGGCTGGAGGTCCCGGGGGCCAGGCTGCTGAGGTCCCGGGGGCCAGGCTGGAGGTCCCGGGGGCCAGGCTGGAGGTCCCGGGGGGCCAGGCTGGAGGTCTGGCGGGGAGGTCCGGGGGCCAGGCTGGAGGTCCGGGGGGGGCATGCTGGAGGTCCCGGGGGCCAGGGCTGAGGTCCCGGGGGCCAGGCTGCTGAGGTCCCGGGGGCCAGGCTGCTGAGGTCCCGGGGGCCAGGCTGATGGGGGCTGGTCCCGGGGGGCCAGGCTGCTGAGGTCCCGGGGGGCCAGGCTGCTGAGGTCCTGGGGGGCCAGGCTGCTGAGGTCCCGGGGGCCAGGCTGCTGAGGTCCCGGGGCCAGGCTGGCTGAGGTTCCGGGGGCCAGGCTGCTGAGGGGTCAGGCTGGAGGTCCCGGGGGCCAGGCTGGAGGGGGGCCAGGCTGCTGGTCCCCGGGGGGCCAGGCTGCTGAGGTCCCGGGGGGGCCTGGGGGGCCAGGTGCTGTGGTCCCGGGGGCCAGGCTGCAGGTCCCCGGGGGCCAGGCTGCTGAGGTCCCGGGGGCCAGGCTGCTGAGGTCTGTGGACCTCCGGCCTGGAGCTCGTCATGTTAACATCTGTAACTAAAAGTGTATATTTATTGAATTTTATCTTGGTATTGACACTGGTGTCAAATAAATGGGAAAAAAAAACCAAAATAGTTTTTATTTGGAGTGAATCCCAGCTAAACGTTTCAGATGTGAAGGATCCGGGCCAGAATCAGAACACTAATTAACACCTATAAACGGGCCGAGCCCACAGATGTGGTGTCTGCGGTTCGGGACATGGAGGTTTGATCACAGGTTTGATCCCCCAGTTCCCCTTAAACACATTTGGTTTCCGACATCGTGCTTGAAGGGTAAACAGACCGTGTTCCAGCTGTGAAACATTTCCTTGTTTTTATATTTATATATATTTAAACAGCTGAGATTCTGAGAAATAAGCTGTTTTAAAAAAAATGGAAAATGTGAACCTGGAAGTAAAAAAACCAACAACTATATTTTACTGTATTTTTTTCAATAAAGGAAACTATTGTGGAGTTTATATGTCTGAAAACGTTTAATTCAGCATCAACCTCTTTGCGTTATTTAACCCTTCGGCTGACACACGATGTTTTTAACTGTTATTACAAACTGAAACAGCCTCATAAATATTGAAACATGTTGTAAACCTTTTCAGAGGTCTGTGTGTGTTTCAGAAAAGTTACCGCCTTTTTAAGGGAAACATTAAAACATGTCGCCACACATACTTTGAATTTAACAGTTAACAGTTTGTAGTAATTTAAATCACTTTTACTTTTCAGATGTCAATAATGCAGTTTAAAATGTGAAGGAAGGAAAGAGCTCAGTGAAGTAACAAAGCTACACACCGACACCATGTGGACACTTTGTGCACTGCAGTCGAATAAAACCTGAAAAAAAAACAGCTTCAAGAACCTCTGGTGTGAAATAAATAAATGACTCTTCAATGGTTGAAAAAACAACCTGTTGCAACACATTAGATGTTAGTATCGTATGGAGAAGTTATTTATGTGTTCAACACTGCTGGAAGTGGCTGGAAACTTGTTATTGTTTTGCGAAAAAACACAAAAGAATAGAAAAAAGTAAATGTGTTGTTAAATTATTGGGCTTCACACCTACAGCCTGCAGAGCTGATCTTGTTAATGATTTCTAATCTGGGACGTTAACGTTTTCTGCTTCAGGTCACGTCCGTTATGTGTTTAAATTCTTGTAAGTCATCAAAGTCGGATTATTTCCTGAATTACCTGAAAAAAATAAAAAATAAAAGCAATTTTTATTATTTTTAGCCACTCCTGTGTTTCAGGATGACTCCATCCGCCACAGAGACGCCCACCATCATCACTAAGGTGTCCGGTACCTGTTCGCTGTACCCCAGCGACGCACCTTTGGGGATCATGGGAGTCTTTATTCTGAAAGTATCTCTCTGTGTTCTTTTATCTGGTGCCTAATGACAAGACTAGAAACAAAGGTCAATCAAAGAGTTTAATACAATCATGAATACGAAGAATTATTATGCCATGCAGAATATTTTAATCGGCCGATGGTAGACTTCTTGACACCACGAGGAGATGCCAGGAAATGCACACTGGAATCAGATTCTGTCCATCCTTTTAAGGATCCAGAGGAGGCAGATCCTGTTCTCCTGGGTTTTATGGCTCTTTGTCTAAGTCTCACAGTCCCAAAGTCCTGGTTAATAAACAACGTGTTTTTCTGGGTGTTGCAAACTGTTGATGGGGGTCGGGAGGATGTTGCAGTAATTAAGTCGTAAACCTGAGCTGAGAAACCCGCAGCATTCCTTCATGCCAATATAACAAGTTAAAAATCTACATAGTTAATCCTAAATCCTAACAATTCCCATCCAGTTCCTGAGAATTTCCTGAGAATCAATCTATATGTATATAAAAGATTTCTATATCCCCTTTTCATATAAGAAAAAACCTTTTATGTGAAAACAAAACAAAACAGTATACTAAAGCCTCCCGACCACCCAAAAACATGTAAACACATTTTGAAATGTTTCATATAACTAATAAACACTCAAGAACTGTAAATTGTAAAATATGAATATGGTGAACGTCCATAATGTAATTGATAATATTGAGTTCATCCCATTTGAAGAGAAGAAAATCCAGATGTCCACAGATGACAGGCCAGTGTGACAATTCAGATGAAGTGAGAAGTTGACCTGCAATGGATTACAGATGATGTGAATAAATTTGAAGAAACTGTTTGAATCCTCCGTTCTCCTGAGTTGACATGAGAACAGTCAAAAAAGGGGTGGTCCCGCTCCATCAGCCTAGAACTTCCAGAAACTTCCACTCAGAACACAAAACATCCACGGATATCTGTCACAGGTCTTTTAATGGCACCATAAAGAAGGTCACTCTGAAAACTCCACAACCTGTCACAGAAAGCACAATAGAGAGGCCGTACAATAACTCCTTTCTAACACTGTATTAGTTGAAAGGGGTTACAATAGACTCAGGAGAGATGTTATGGATTAGAAAAATATCCTGCAATAATCAATAAGTGGATCCAGATATATTGGCTCACCTTCCAATATTTATAATCCACAAACTGTCCATGCTGTTATAATGTTAACTTCAAAAACTTTGTGCAGAAACATGCAGTATGTGTTAGAAAAAGGTAGAAAAACATATAAAAAAATAAACTAATCAATAAAGTGGTAAACTTGTTGTAAATCCATTACAGTGAATATAAATTTAGAATAATAATTCACTTTTCCCTCTTTTATCACTTACAAAAAAGCCTTTTCACTCACTTACAATTATCTTTCCTCTATTATTTTTCACTTTTCATCACCTCCATCCCTAGTCTCTTCCACTCATGTCCTTCAAAGATATACATGTCTTCACATACTTTATCTATTTGTCCTCCTTTCTTTTAAAAAAATTTAAAAAAAAAATGCCACACTCCATCAGTAGGAAGTGATAATGCAAATCGTTCCAATTATATACAGAAAATGTAAGCACCAAAGAAAGGACGAGAGAGAGACACAACCCAGCCTGACCTTCATCAGGAGACAAACGTCACAGAACTCAGCCCCACCCCCCCATCACAGCAGCATCAGTCAACCATGAACGCCAGCCCTCACAGCTCCCCCTTCAGTGTCGGTTTGCTCAAACAACAGCGTCTTGATATCAGTTGGCAGGCATAAAAGTTATTTTAACAAGTCTCTGTGTACATCAGCAAGAGCCCACCTCGCTTAAAATATAATTTGGAGAGCAGCAGCAGCGAGGAAGTCTTGAGAGCAGTATTGTTCTTGATCAGCTGAATTGAAGATATCGTCTTTAGAGGAAACGTGTTAAGGGGTCACCATGAAAATCCAGATCCACAGAGACCAAATAAGCCATAAAAAGGAGGAAGCAGTAACTGTGTCCGCAGACATTAGACATCCCCCAAATAACAGCCACTCTAAGTCATAAATATCTCCATCACTTTTACGGCACTAAGAGTAAACTGAACGTAAGCACTAAATAGAAGACATGTAATGTTCAACTGCTTACAGCAGAAAAAACAAAAAAAGTTTAAAAAACACAATAAATCTGAGAAAAAAAGGAACTCCATCCTTCACAGGAAATGAGTTCCAAAAACAAAAATCACTAACTTGTCTAAACCCCACAAAAAAGTTCCAACAGCATTTAGGCAACCCCCCCCCCAAAAAAAACCTGCTAACAGTCGTTTACAGAAATAACTATAACTTCCCTTATCATATTATTCAAGTATCATTTATCAATTAAAATATAATCAATACGATCCACCTTTATATTCACCGTCTTGAATAAATATGTATAGATAAAATAGACTGAGGCTTTCTGACCAGCCAATTTATTAATCAGAGACCCATCATATATTCCTATAAAATCAATATGAGTGAGAGACTCTGCCTAACATTAAACCCATCACATCTAATCCACAGATGAAACAAACACGAATTAACATGCAAAGACATGTCAAACAGAGTACAAACTTCATCAACCTGTTAGGATTTAGAATAACTCCGAACAGTGAGTTCTCAGAGTTGCTGCTTTATGACCTAATGACCTCTTGACCTGCTGTCTTCAAAGGAAGTATGCGATGGCATAGGTCAACACATTAGTGACACCCCCTTTCCTGGAGCAAACACAAACACATTTGTTTGGATTAGGACCATCTGGATTTCAGTAGACAATGGACCATTAAACTCAGAGGAACTAAGGACACACCTTCTCTGGATCTTTAAAAGATGGACACAAACTAACTTGGAGTGTGCATTTGTCCATGGCAGCATCTTGGGTGATGTTGTGGACAGGTGCACCATTGGCCGATTAAAAAATTCTGCATGGCATAATAATTATTTGTATACATGATTGTATTAAATCTTGATTGATCTTTGTTTCTAGACTTGTCATTTAGGCACCAGATAAAAGAACACGAGAGAGATATTTTCAATGGTGACTCCGACGTGATCTGGAAGTCTTTAGTCTCTTATTGTGAGATTTTACGACAGAACGCTGGAGATCCGGTTAGACAGCCAATGCTGGCCAGTAAACGGTGAGCAGAAACCGCTTTTGACTGAATAGATATTCTGCAAATCTATTCTTGAAATTAAATTGGTTCTCTGAAAGGATCTTCCTCACGTTCATAAATGTATGAATGAATTAGGTAACAAAAATTGTTTGATAAATTTTGTATTACGTTTGTATAATTTTTGGGCCATGCACAATATTCAAATACCAGGTCTGGGAGCTGGTATTTGCGCACGAAAACCAGTATGGGACTGGCAGCTGAGAATTAGGTCAGGGACCTAAAACAGTACTATAAAGGATGGCCTTTATTTGTAGTCGGGGACTCGAGTCATTTTGGGAATGAATAAAAATTGAATGTGTGGGTGGCTTTTTCATCCGATTTGATAAATTAACTGGGAAGCTGCAGATTCCTGCATCTGTCCTGGATCATCGGATGAAGTTCTGTCGGGGGTTTTTGGGTTGGATAGGAACGGGTTTTATTTTCATTAGGGTGATGTATTCAAAGCTGTTGAAGAAAGACCAGAAAAAGGCTGGGTTACCCTCAATGATTAAGCGCACAGAATCTTTCTGTGTAGGAGCTTCTTAATCAAGTCTTTTATCTGGGATATTATTCACAGCTGGAAATATTGCGTGTATAATTTTGCTGTATATGTTTCATGTTTGTCCGTGTCTGTCGTAACTTGATAAAATGAGTGAACCCAGTTCTGTGGGATCGATACTTAATATGACTTTGTCTAGATGGTTGCATAAGGTTCCGAGATTGGAACGTGGGAAAGCTGAGGAGAGATTCATTTGCTGGGTTAGAGAAATGCAGAAACACGGGCACTTTCCTTGGGTTGAGTCAGTAGTAGAGGTTGGGGCGGTCAATCCTGAAAAGTTTCCATCAATTTTACGACAAGCTTCGGAGAGTCTGACAGCAGCTGATTTGCAGAATTATCAAGCAAATGTTTTTCAGAAGATGAAGACTATTAAAGCTCTAGGTAAGGCAGAGAGATTTTATTCGGATTGTCACTGTTTTTTGGACGAAATACGGTTGACAATTATACAACAGACGAAGGGTGCCCCCATTAATGAAATGCTTCTGACACAAACTTCTTTCGGTAGTACAATGCCAGTTTTCTTTCAGAGTACTGCACAAAGCAGAGATTGTGTTTTGCCACCTCTTTTAGCTGAAGTTAGAACATTATTGGATCCCTTAAAAAGAGGATCACATCAAATGCTTCAGAATGCAGCAGTTTATTCTCACACAAATCAAAGGATTTTGTGGGATATGGTTCTCAACCCCCCTGTTCCTCTGATGTAGCATTTCTGATTAGACGTGGTGTCCCAGATTGGGGACGTAGGAAAAACCAAAAGCCTAATTCTCAACGTCAGAATTCATGTTTTTGTTGCGGGAAGCAGGGACATTGGGCCAGAGACTCTAATATTTCGGGTTCTACTCGATCTGATCATGCACTATAATTATCTTTTCCCTTCTTCTCAGATTACCCAATAATCTTTTCACAGCCTCTGGGTCAATGGTAGATGCTGCAGAAGATAACGGGTGACTTTTAGTGAATCCAGAATCATCTTCTCACCTTATTTGGGTTTTATATTTGATGTGGGTGTTTGGTGAATCTGTTTATCGTGATATCTGCTCGGATAATACTTTTGGTTTTTGGTTGGGTATTTAAATAAAAGGCAGTTAAAGACATGTAGATATGTGGGTTTACAACCCTTGAGGAGCGGGAGCATGATTTACCCCCCCCTTTTCCCTCTAGTGAGACAGAGTGATCCTTTGTCCTGTGGTAGTTAAAGGGGGTTAAGAAGGTGGAAAATGTTTATTTAAGGTTTACAGTTGGCTAAAATTGAGAATGATGAAGTACATATCACATGAACATAATAATAACCAAGGTTTTGAAGAATTTTACAGTACAGCATTGCTGGAGAAAGAAGAAACTGTAATCTCACTCTGATCACCCCCTCCTCCTCCTTCAACCCCCTCCTTTTCTGACTGTGCTGTTTTCTCCTCCTGTCCTCTTCTCCCCCACGATCTAAAGACCATGGTCCTTTTTTTGGTGTGTGTGTGTGTGTGTGATGGCCTACAAAGACAAAGATGACAATCCTGGATATGACCCACGTTATAATCTGGTTGCTGACTGTGAACAGACGTGAGGTTCGAAAATGACAATGGACCTCTTTACCTGACGAAAAATACAAATAATATGACGATAGGATTTGAAACTGGGGTATTATTGAATTGCTTTAACTTGATATTATAAATAATATTATAGTATAAATAATATAATATAATGATGAAGTATACCAGAAGGTTGGTGTACTGAGATCATTATGTGGGAGAAGTTCATTATATGAGTGTTTTGATACAATGTTTGATGTTATACATGCTGATGTCAGAACTAACACTTTACTCTATAGGTGTGATGAAGTTTTTACTCTGTTTGACATGTTTTTGCATGTTAATACTGTGTTTCTTTCATTCTGTGGGATTAGATGTGATGGGTTTGATGTTATGAAGAGTCTCTCACTCATATTGGTTTTATAGGAATATAAGGAGTCTCTGATTGATAAATTGGTTGGTCAGAAGGCCTCAGTCTATTTTAATTATACATATTTATTTGATACGGTGAATATAAAGGTGGATTGTATTAATTATTATAAATGATAGTTGAATGATGTGATAAGGGAAGGTTTGGTTATTCTTGTGAACGAATGTTAGCAGTTAAATTTTTTTTTGGGTTTGTCTAAATGCTGTTGGAACTATTTTGTGGAGTTAGTCAAATTAGTGATTTTTGTTTTGGGATTCATCTCCTGTGAAGGATGGAGTTCTGTGATTCTCAAAATTGATGTTTTAAACTTTTTGTTTTTCTGCTGTAAGCAGTTGGACATTACAATGTCCTTAATTTTAGTGTTTACATTCAGTTTACTCTTAGTGCCGTAAAGTGGTGGAGAGATTTACGACCTGAGGGGCTGTTATTCGGGGGATGTCTGACGTTTGCAGGCTCTCTGCTTCTGCTTCCTTCCTGATGGCTGTATTTGGTCTCTGTGGGTTCTGGATTTAATGGCGACCCCTGATCCATCAACTTTTCTCTGAAGATATATTAACTCTCAGAACGAGAACAAAAGTTTTTCTTGAGACTTCAACTCTGCTGCTGCTTGATCTCCAAAAGACATTGAAAGCGAGGTGGGCTCTCGCGAATGTAAAGACATTTGTGTTTATTTATCTCCTGATAATGGTTCTGCTGGGTTGTGTCTCTCTCTTATGCTTAATCTGATGATTCTGAGGTATCACTTCCTGATGAAGGTGTTTGGCATTTTTTCTTTTCTTTTTTTTTAAGAGAGGAGAAAGAAGGAAATAAGAAAAATATGAATGCATTAAAGAAGGACAGAGTAAGGACATGAGTGGAAGAGACTAGGATGGAGGTGATGAAAAGTGAAACATAATAAAGGAAAGATAATTGTAAGTGAGTGAAAAGTTTTTTTGTAGGTCATAAAATAAGGGAAGAAGTGAATTACTATTCTAAATTTATATTCACCGTAATGAATTTATAATGACATTTTTAACATGTTTTTTCTATATTTTTATAACACACATACTGCATGTTTCTGCATAAGGTTTTTGACTTTAACATTATAACAGTACTGACAGTTTTCTAATAATCGTGGATTATGATCGGAAGGTGAGCCGATCCACTTATCAATATTGCAGGATATTTTCTAATCCATAACATCTCTCCTGAGACTGTAGTAACCTCTTTTGAACTAACATAGATTAGAAAATGTTATTTGTGCAACCTCTGTCTTGCGCTTTCTGTGGCAGGTTGAGTACCCGTGACCCTTCTAGGATAAAACGGGTATAGAAAATGGATGGATGGATGGAATACTGGATGTATTCTACAGTTGATTTGGAAAAGATGAATAAATCATGTTTTGAGTGGAGATTTGTTAGGATTTAGAATAACTCAGAACAGTGAGTTCTCAGAGTTGCTGCTTTATGACCTAATGACCTCTTGACCTGCTGTCTTCAAAGGAAGTATGCGATGGCATAGGTCAACACATTTGTGACACCCCCTTTCCTGGAGCAAACACAAACACATTTGTTTGGATTAGGACCATCTGGATTTCAGTAGACAATGGACCATTAAACTCAGAGGAACTAAGGACACGCCTTCTCTGGATCTTTAAAAGATGGACACAAACTAACTTGGAGTGTGCATTTGTCCATGGCAGCATCTTGGGTGATGTTGTGGACAGGTGCACCATCGGCCGATTAAAATATTCTGCATGGCGTAATAATTCTTTGTATATACATGATTGTATTAAATTCTTGATTGATCTTTGTTTCTAGACTTGTCATTTAGGCACCAGATAAAAGAACACGGAGAGAGATATTTTCAAAGCAAAGGCAAAATGTTAGTTCTGACGACAGCATCAATAACATCAAACATTGTATCAAAACACTCATATGTATAATGAAATTCTCCCACATATACATTCATTACACCAACCCTCTGGTATACCTTATCGTTATATCATGTTGCATATACTATAATATTATTAAAATATCAAGTTAATGCAAATCAATAATACCCCAAAAAGAAAAAAAAAAAAAAGAGAGCCCTTGCTACGATATTGAATTTCCCTTATGGGATAAATAAAGTGTTTTTCATTCATTCATTCATTTCATTTCATTTTCATTTCATTCATTCCTGGCCTGAGGAACCATCAGGCTCCACAGACGTAAATGAGGTCGTTGGGTATAATCATATTTTTGTCCTTTCCTCAGGTAAAGAGGCCCATAGTCAGTCAGTCTCGGACCTCATGTCAATTTACAGTCAGTCCCTATCACCAACCAAAATATAATGTGGGTCATATTCAGTATTGTCATTTTTGTCTTTGTAGGCCAACACACACACAAGCAAAATCTCACCAAAAATAAAAATAAAATAAAATAAAGAACCATGGTCTTTAAAGAGTTCAAAGAAAGAATGAGGAGGAACACATGAGTGGAAAGAAAGGGAGGGGGCTGGGGGAAAAAGCCCGAATGAAAAGGAGGGGGTGATTCAGAATGAGAAAAGTTTTTTTCTTTTTCCAGTAATGCTATGTATCTGTAAAACTCTTCAAAGTCTTAGTTGTTATGTTCATGAGATACGTACTTCATCATTCACAATTTAATCACCTATAATCACCTTGCTGCAATTGTGTAAACATTTTCCACCTCCTTAACCCCCCCTTAACTACCGCAGGACAAAGGATCACTTCTCTGCTATCTGTCACACTAGAGGGATGGGGGGGGAGCTGAAACATGCCCCCACACCTCTCCTCTTACCACAGAAGATGATGTATTAACATTAACAGGATCTGAAGAGCCACTCCCATATATCAAAGGTAGATCATATCCACCAGTCACCCAAGAATTTATTGGTTACATCTTTTTAGCAGGACATCTATCGTGTCATTGTCCAAATCGGCTGCTGGTAAACTCTCCGCAGCACCTTCACTGCGCCTCCCTATTCCACAGGCTCCTCAAGGGGGCGTAAAATCACATCTCTGCATTCCTCCTACCCCTCAGACTAAACTGTCTTTAACTTTCTTACGGTTAATCTCAGAATTTATGCCAATCGTTGTATGAAAATCATATACAGGACGATCCCAGAAGACCGGGTACAAATTCTGAACAGACGTGACAAACGAGCAACACACATGAACAAACATAGAACATATACAGCACAATTATACACGCAATATATCCAGCTGTGAACAATATCCCAAATAAAAGGCTTGATTAAGAAGCTTCTACACAGAACATTCTGTGCGCTTAATCATTGAGGGTAACCCAGCCTTTTTACTGGTCTTTAATTCAAGAGACCGAACAGATCACTCTAAAAAATACCCGTTTCCTATGCCAACCCAAAAAACCCCGACAGAACTTCGTCCGATAATCCGGTGTTCTGTCGAGATCTGCTACTTCGTCGAGATTTGCTACCCATGACGTTTTCCACGCCCATAATTTTTTGAAACCCTTCGTAGCAGAGCAGCGGGACAAAGGAACAACGATTTACAGTGAGTAACATCCTTAAAAATTATATTATGTCGTCTTTCGTCTTTGTGCTTGTTGAAAACGTTCATTCAGCATGTGAATTCAATATATGGAGTGTCATATTATCCTTGCATGACACTCACTGTGTCGTATTAATTATTTAACAATAGTGCAAAGAGGAACGTCCACCGAGCGCGACAAGTCGTCGGTTTACAGTAACAGCCTTAAAAATCATATTATTTCGTCTTTGTGCTTGTTGAGAACATTCATTCAGCATATTTATTTGATTTGATTTTTACCGCTTCAGCCACTTTGTCAGTGTTTATTAGACTACTGGTCACCTCACTGACGTTGTAGGATGAATAGTAGCATAATAGTTCAGGGGTAGCAGATTTCGATGGTCTCATAACATGTCATCAAATAATGCTCCTGCAACTTTGTCAGTGTTTATTAGACTACTGGTCACCTCACTGACGTTGTAGGATGAATAGTAGCATAATAGTTCAGGGGTAGCAGATTTCGATGGTCTCATAACATGTCATCAAATAATGCTCCTGCAACTTTGTCAGTGTTTATTAGACTACTGGTCACCTCACTGACGCTGTAGGATGAATAGTAGCATAATAGTTCAGGGGTAGCAGATTTCGATGGTCTCATAACATGTCATCAAATAATGCTCCTGCAACTTTGTCAGTGTTTATTAGACTACTAGTCACCTCACTGATGTTGTAGGATGAATAGCAGCATAAGAGTTTGATTATTTGTTCCTTTAAAGGTTTAATGAATATTATTCATTTATTTAGATTTATACCCTTTATATATTTAAAGTCACAGCCTTGTGTATTTTCTAACTCCTGAAGTCTGCAGTTTTTGCATTTCTGGGTGAAAGCCTTATGATTATCATTTCAGATTAAATCTCCACAGCAGCTAAACAAGTTTTGTATTTGACAGAAACCAGTTCACCTGCTCATATCTGCTGTGTCCACTACTTTATTTCCCGGAAGATTCCAGTCACAGGAAGGTAAATAAGTCATTGCATTTAGTTATATTCATGTATTTAATGTTGAAAAAAAAATAAAGGATGTGTCCAGTCAATGTCGGGGCTCACTGGATTTTGGTGCTGTGTTGACCTCTAACAAAATGAAGAGGCTAATTTTCCATGTGGATAAAAAATATTTGCTAAATATTCATGATTTGATATTAATGTTTTGATGAGATGATAAAATTACTATGATGCACTAAACATTTAACATTCTTAGATTGTTCAAAGGTCAGAGAAAACTCTCGTGGTCCTTGACCCGATGGGAAGTGAAGGGTCCTACGAGAGGAGATTAAAAGGAACTGGAGGTAATGTATGTTGTTTAGGGTGAATAAACACATTGTTGATCTTTACAAGCAAAGCCTTGATTATACAGTCACATTTAATGTGTTTACATATAGTGATTATGTTTTTTCCCCCTTTTGAACAATAGAAACTACGCGAAGAACACAGGCTGTTGGCCGGATGGGGGAGAAGTGGAAAGTCCAAACGCTACAGCACAACAAGCAGGAGGACAGCCATAGTTGTGGCTTTTGGTTTTGATGGTGAAAATATTTAATTGCTGTTGTCATAATCTTGAAATTTTATAAGTTACTCCTCCAGAGAGCTACAATACCACATATGACACACAATTATTTTATACAAGTCATGTCATGCTCAGAAGGGACTTGATGTGGAAAGCTATTCTAGACTTCAAATTTCAGACAGAGCAGTTATTCTTTTACTTTATTTTTGGTGTGTTGTTCAAAATCAATCAAAAAAAAAAATAAAATAAATAACCATGGTGTAAAGGAACCACTATAAGAAAAACTGACACCTGGGTTGAATGTTTTTTAATTTTAACAGTTTGCTGAAGACTACATGGTTTCATGGCAATGTTGCCATGACCAGAACCTCACCACAAGCTGTTGCTCAGGCACGCCTCAACATAGCTTGTGCACTGCTTCAGATGAAAGGTCAGACTACTGTGCTTTTCCAAAATGTTTGCATTCAAAATTCAAATCATACATATAGAAGGGCCTCAGTCACGGGTTGTGTACCAAGTTGTGTGAAGAAAATGGAGGCTTTGAATTAATTTCAGTTATGGTAAGGTGTACAGTAGATGAATGCAGAAAAAAGAAGGCCCAAAGAAATACCAAATTGAAGGGGGGGAAAGTGTAGGTATTGTTTTTTTTTTCTTTACCAGAAAAGCAGACAAAACCAAACACATGCTACTCCCTTACTAATGTTAGTAATAATGATAATAATAACCATTACAACAGTAATAACAACAGCTCAAACAATATGGATTGTACGTTAATTTCTACATTTAATGAAATCCATGGTTTACCGGGAATGCAGATGACTATTGTGTTGTCTGCTCCTTTCTGGAAGGAACTGGGGACACCAGCATGGTGGAAATGGTAACTTATCATAAATATGTGTACTTTGTAGCAAATAAATTCCACTGTATTGTAGCTATGAAACAACCATTCATTTGGTTAAGAAAACAACAGGCATGTTTCTCAAAGGCTAGAGATATGCAACCGTATAAATCTAATTTGTAAATGTTCATATGAATTTTTTTTGGAGAAGCTATGTATCATATTGGCTGGTTCCATTACTGCATTACAGATCACTGCCTTCTTTTTTTTTTTTGGTAGGTGCAGTGCGACTCTTGCAGTCGGTGGGCCCACATCGAATGTGCTGACTACAATAAAGACAGTGGCACTGAATTTAAATGCAAGAAATGCCAAGAAAAGAAAAAAAAATATTAAAAAAATTAAATAATACCCCATTCCCCACCCCCTTTGTCTCCTCATGTTTTGGTCACATGTGATGGCACATGCTGCTATTCATCCTACAGCGTCAGTGAGGTGACCAGTAGTCTAATAAACATTGACGAAGTTGCAGGAGTATTATTTGATGACATGTTATGAGACCATCGAAATCTGCTACCCCTGAACTATTATGCTACTATTCATCCTACAGCGTCAGTGAGGTGACCAGTAGTCTAATAAACACTGACAAAGTTGCAGGAGCATTATTTGATGACATGTTATGAGACCATCGAAATCTGCTACCCCTGAACTATTATGCTACTATATTCATCCTACAACATCAGTGAGGTGACCAGTAGTCTAATAACACTGACAAATTTGCGGAGCATTATTTGATGACATGTTATGAGACCATCGAAATCTGCTACCCCTGAACTATTATGCTACTATTCATCCTACAGCGTCAGTGAGGTGACCAGTAGTCTAATAAACACTGACAAAGTTGCAGGAGCATTATTTGATGACATGTTATGAGACCATCGAAATCTGCTACCCCTGAACTATTATGCTACTATTCATCCTACAACGTCAGTGAGGTGACCAGTAGTCTAATAAACACTGACAAAGTTGCAGGAGCATTATTTGATGACATGTTATGAGACCATCGAAATCTTACCCCTGAACTATTTGCTACTATTCATCCTACAACCGTAGTCTAATCTGACAATCGATTAATGACTATACTACCCCTGAACTATTATGCTACTATTCATCCTACAACGTCAGTGAGGTGACTAGTAGTCTAATAAACACTGACAAAGTTGCTGAAGCGGTAAAAATCAAATCAAATAAATATGCTGAATGAACGTTCTCAACAAGCACAAAGACGAAATGATATGAAATTTTAAGGATGTTATTCACTGTAAAACCGGTGTTTGTTTTGTCCCGCTGCTCTGCTACGAAGGGTTGCAAAAAATTATGGGCGTGGAAAACGGAAAACGTCATTCGGGAATTCGTTCTGCGCATGCGCAGAAGCCCAGGGTAGCAAATCTCGACAAGTAGGAGAAATCGACAGAACACCGGGACAGATGCAGGAATTTTGCCCACTATGTGTAGCGTACACTCCCTCCCAGTTAATTTATCAAATCGGATAAAAAAGCCACCCACACATTCAATTTTATTCATTCCCAGAATGACTCCAGTCCCTGACTTAGAAATTACATGGCCGGATGGTCCCAGACCATCATTTAAAGTACTGTTTTAGGTCCCCGACCTAATTCCTGCTTCAGCTGCCAGTCCCAGACTGGTTTTTCATGCACAAATACCAGCTCCTAGACCTGATATTTAAATATTATGCATGGCCTAAAAATTACACAAACGTAATATGAAATTTATCAAAAGATATTTGTTACATAAACCATTCATAAATTTATGAACGTGAGGAAGATCCTTTCAGAGAACCAAATATATTTCAATAAGAAATTTGCAAAGTTTCTCACCGTTTGCTGGCCAGCATCGGATGTCTGACCGGATCTCCCAGCGTTCCTGTCATAAAATCTCACAATCAGAGACTTTAAAGACAGCCAGAATTACGTCGGGGTCACCATTTCAAAGTATCTCTCCGTGTTCTTTTTATCTGGTGCCTAATGACAAGACTAGAAACAAAGGCCAATCAAAGAGTTTAATACAATCATGAATACAAAGAATTATTATGCCATGCAGAATATTTTAATCGGCCGATGGTAGACTTCTTGACACCATGAGAAGATGCCAGGAAATGCACACTGGAATCAGATTCTGTCCATCCTTTTAAGGATCCAGAGGAGGCGGGTCCTGTTCTCCTGGGTTTTATGGCTCTTTGTCTCAGTCTCACAGTCCCAAAGTCCTGGTTAATAAACAAACTGTTTTTCCGGGGGTTGCAAACTGTTGATGGGGGTTGGGAGGATGTTGCAGTAATTAAGTCGTAAACCTGAGCTGAGAAACCCGCAGCATTCCTTCATGCCAATATAACAAGTTAAAAATCTACATAGTTAATCCTAAATCCTAACAATTCCCATCCAGTTCCTGAGAATTTCTAAAACTCAGTTCAATTCATTGCAATAAGCTCATCATCTCATTGTGAGGTGGTCCACCTCCACAGCTGGAGGAACGAGTCCACAGCTGGAGGAATGAGTCCACAGCTGAGGGAGAGCGGAAGAGTCCACAGCTGGAGGAACGAGTCCACAGCTGAGAACGAGTCCACAGCTGGAGGAAGGAGTCCACAGCTGAAGAACGAGTCCACAGCTGGAGGAAGGAGTCCACAGCTGGAAGAACGAGTCCACAGCTGGAGGAAGGAGAAGAACGAGTCCACAGCTGGAAGAATGAGTCCACAGCTGGAAGAACGAGTCCACAGCTGGAGGAACGAGTCCACAGCTGAAGGAATGAGTTCACAGCTGGAGGAACGAGTCCACAGCTGGAGGAATGAGTTCACAGCTGGAAGAACGAGTCCACAGCTGGAAGAATGAGTCCACAGCTAGAAGAACGAGTCCACAGCTGGAGGAACGAGTCCACAGCTGAAGGAATGAGTTCACAGCTGGAGGAACGAGTCCACAGCTGGAGGAATGAGTTCACAGCTGGAAGAACGAGTCCACAGCTGGAGGAACGAGTCCACAGCTGGAGGAACGAGTCCACAGCTGGAGGAACGAGTCCACAGCTGGAGGAACGAGTCCACAGCTGGAGGAACGAGTCCACAGATGGAGGAAAGAGTCCACAGCTAGAAGAACGAGTCCACAGTTGGAGGAATGAGTCCACAGCTGGAAGAACGAGTCCACAGCTGGAAGAACGAGTCCACAGCTGGAGGAACGAGTCCACAGATGGAGGAACGAGTCCACAGCTGGAAGAACGAGTCCACAGCTAGAAGAACGAGTCCACAGTTGGAGGAACGAGTCCACAGCTGGAAGAAACGAGTCCAGCCGAAGAACGTCCACAGGAATGAGTCCACACTGGAAGAACGAGTCCCAGCTGGAAGAACGAGTTCACAGCTGAAGAACGAGTCACACGTGGAGGAACGAGTCCACAGATGGAGGAACGAGTCACCGCTGGAAGAACGAGTCCACAGCTGGAGGAACGAGTCCACAGCTGGAAGAACGAGTCCACAGCTGGAAGAACGAGTCCACAGCTGGAGGAACGACAGCTGGAGGAGTCCACAGCTAGAAACAGAGTCCACAAAGAACGAGTTCCACAGCTGGAAGAACGAGTCCACAGCTGGACAGAAGAAACGAGTCAACAGCTGGAAGGAACGAGTCCAGCTGAAGGAATGAAGTAGTCACAGCTGGAGGAACGATTCCCCAGCTGGAGGAATGAGTTCAGCTGGAGGAACGAGTCCACAAGCTGGAAGAATGGCTGGAGGAATGAGTCCCACTGGAGACGAGTCCACACGAGGAACGAGTCACAGCTGGAGGAACGAGTCCACAGCTGGAGGAATAGTCCACAGCTGGAAGAACGAGTCCACGCTGGAGGAATGAGTCCACAGCTGGAGAACGAGTCCACAGCTGGAAGGACAGAGCCACAGCTGGAGGAAACGAGTCCACAGATGCAGCTGGGAACGAGTCCACAGCTGGAAGAACGATCCACAGCTAAGAACGAGTCCACGTTGAGGAACGAGTCCACAGATGGAGGAACGTCCACAGATGGAGGAAAGAGTCCACAGCTAGAAGAACGAGGTTAAATGAGTCCACAGCTGGAAGAACGAGTCCACAGCTGGAAGAACGAGTTCACAGGAAAACGAGTCCACAGCTGGGGGAACGAGTCCACAGCAGCTGGAGAACGAGTCCCAGCTAGAAGAACGAGTCCACAGTTGGAGGAATGAGTCCACAGCTGGAAGAATGAGTCCACAGCTGGAAGAACGAGTCCACAGCTGGGGGAACGAGTCCACAGCTGGAAGAATGAGTCCACAGCTGGAAGAACGAGTCCACAGGTGCTACAGTTTAAACGTAGATATCTAACAGTAGATCTGCAGCTCCTCCAGTTTAAACGTAGATATCTATCAGTAGATCTGCAGGTCCTCCAGTTTAAACGTAGATATCTAACAGTAGATCTGCAGGTCCTCCAGTTTAAATGTAGATATCTATCAGTAGATCTGCAGGTCCTCCAGTTTAAACGTAGATATCTAACAGTAGATCTGCAGGTCCTCCAGTTTAAATGTAGATATCTATCAGTAGATCTGCAGGTCCTCCAGTTTAAATGTAGATATCTAACAGTAGATCTGCAGGTCCTCCAGTTTAAATGTAGATATCTAACAGTAGATCTGCAGGTCCTCCAGTTTAAACGTAGATATCTAGTTTCACCAAAATCAACCAGATGAAGAAAGTGCAGGTCTTAAACCAGGTTTAACTCATCCTGGTACGTTCAGGTCTGTCTTCAGCAGACCAGGAGGTCGATCACAGATTTATTGATTCAGAAATGAAGAGAACAAGTTTCTGACGTTTCCTCAAGAGAGAAACGGCTGATGAGAAAAATGGATGAGAATAAACTCGTAATACTTTAATAAACACGAATCTAGCTGTTAATAATCAACTGGAAAATCTGAATATCAACTGACTGAATGGTCTCGTCCAGTTTCTGGGCTCCAATCAAGGAGATCATTGGGAAGAACTTACTCGTTTCATTTAAAATTCAGTCTGGTAGCTCCAACAACACTGGAATTAATTTAATGAACCAAGAGGTTCAGAGACGTCCCACCATGGAGACACATGGTGATGTCACTGCTGAACATCCTGATGACGTCATTAACCACAGAAACACAGACAGATGGAAGATCATTGGCTTCTGTTGAAATGATGCACTCTTTTATTTTTGATTTAAATATAAATGCGTCTACACAGAACTGTTCATCAGAAAAGATCCAACAAGAATGTTAGAAACATGCTGAAAACATCTTCATTCTACATTTATTTCTGCTCAAACATCTTCAGAAGATTAAAATTAATGTTGTTGCTGCTGCCATCTACTGGTCAGAAAACAAAGAGCTTATTTACATTAATTCATTAATTCAGAGTCGTTATCCAGGTAAAACAATTCTTGTTAAATTCATGTTAATGTTCCTCATTATGGTTTGTTTGTAATATTTTAATGCAGGTTACGGGTGTTACGGGGAGTAATAAGGTGTGTAAATCAGGCAGCTAGACGTTTAATAATGGTAAGGAAAAAAATACAATAATAAAACAAAATAACAGCAATCCAACAATGATCCGAAAACAGGTTTTTCACAGACGTTGCTCTCACAGAGCAGCAACAAACACAACAATACAACAACAAGCCACGCTAGCCAACAATTTAATCACAAAATCACACAAGGGCGCCACATCAGTCTGTGGATGATAGTCCGCCGCCAGTAAAGCCCTGACAGGTGCATTATAGTGGGGATGATGGGAGGGGATGGGAGGCGGGCCCAGGAGATGGCAACACTGCTCAGCTGTTCCAGAGGTGGAGCTTGGTCGAGGAAATCCCGGGACATCACTCCCACCTCGGGTCTGCAGGCAAAAGCTGGAGGATAGCCCAAATAACGTGAGCTATTTACAGTTATTAATAGATATCTAGATATTTACGTTTAAACGGGAGGACCTGCAGATCCAGGGTTCCATATCAGCTGTCCATCCTAACCGATGGGAGCATAGCCCTCCAACCAGAAGCTGTAGCAACAGAGACAACAGAGTTCAGCTGCACAGGAACACTGCTGGGGACAGTAGCTGGGGACAGTAGCTGGGGACAGTAGCTGGGGACAGTAGCTAGGGACAGCAGCTGGGGATGCTAGCTGGGGACAGTAGCTGGGGAGGCTAGCTGGGGACAGTAGCTGGGGACAGTAGCTGGGGACAGCAGCTGGGGATGCTAGCTGGGGACAGTAGCTGGGGATGCTAGCTGGGGACAGTAGCTGGGGATGCTAGCTGGGGACAGTAGCTGGGGACAGTAGCTGGGGATGCTAGCTGGGGACAGTAGCTGGGGACAGCAGCTGGCCAACAGAGGCGTAATCAAACTCCAGGTTCAACCAGTTTTTTTTTCTGCCTCTGATAAAACAAATAAAATCAGTTGTAGTTCGTAGTTACAGAAGGTTTTACTGACTTTTATTGTGTGTGTGTGTGTGTGTATATGTAATCGTTTACATTCAGATCGAGGACAACAACCTGATTACATGCTGTCTCATGAGGACTCATTTCACCATTAGGACAAGAACCAGCAGACTCCCGCCAGCAGCTTTAAAGCAGTATTTAGGCATGTTATAAAAGGCTAAATTAAAGAAATCTGTATGACTGTTCATATGCGCCACCTATGGTCACATAGAGTATTGCAGTCCCAAGGACGTATGGTGGTGGGAAGAGCACATTATTGTATAACCATTCACAAGTGACTTCCAGTAGATCAGTGTGTTTTATAGTTGATTCATATATTAGATTTGTAACTTATCATTTTTTATTTTAACAATTCATTTCTGTTGTATTGGAATACTGTTCAATATTTCTGAAACTGTTGCCCGACCAACAGATAGTGTAAACATTGATCACTGAATCACATGTTGGTTCTTTTTCATTTTCTGAATGCTTAAATGAAAATATACTAAAACCAGACTTACACGAGATCAGGTCTCTTATGTCTCTTATAGAGCAGTCTTCAGTTGTCAGACGGCCGCTCCTGTAGAGGTAGATGGTTGCTCCGGTGTATTTATTGTTTGGTAGAGCAGCTACAAGGAAGGGAAATCTGTTGTTGTTCTTCAGGACTGTGGTCAGTGTCATGACCTCTTTAGCCTTCTGTCTCATGTTGGTTATGACTTCATCTGAGAAGAACCAGTGGTCTCGTGAGGGTGGAGTCACAGAGGTTTGAGACTCTTGACAGCTCAGATATTTCTCCATCTGGTCCAGGTAGGGGTCAGCAGTTTCCAGAGACGTGAAGACAAAGCAGAGACTATCTTCTACACCTGCTCTAAAGATCTCTCTGTCTAATTCTGACTCATCAGAGACGATCTTGATTCCATCCATGATATCAACACAGGACCTGACAACGTTGATTTCTCTCTCCACGTTATCCAGCCACTTGTCCAGGTTTTCCTGACTGAACGGAGATTTCTTCTGGTCATCAAAGAGTTTTTCCAGTGAACTCTCATCCTCTGTACCTTCACGAATCAAGGGAATCTTCTCCTCCATGGTGCGTCGGAGTGTTTTAGTGTAATCTTCACAGTAGTCTTGGAAATATCTCAACTTTTTCTTCATCGGTGGAAAACTTTCCACCACGTTTTCCTCCAGAGCATCGTTGCACCTCATTTCTATTTCTCTGATGCTTTCTAGAGCATGTTCAGCTTTCCTCAGTAAGCCAACACAAATCTCTCCCTTCGGACTGGCAGCAGAGGGAATCACGTTCTTCAGAGGAGTCAACCAGACTTTAACCGGCAATGTGTTCTCTCTATTCTCACCCAGTAGTTTTGGAAGCTGCACATAGGCCTTCACTGCATCTTCAAATGTTGCAGGGTTGCTTTCAAGAATGAAGTCTCCGTGGAATTTACAGGTGAACTTGTTCGTCGCAGCTTTTTCTTCATCACTCAGCTTGATGTCAACTCTGCCCCCAACATTAAATGAGGGGATCTTCCTGACTGCAGCTTGTAAGCTGCTTCCAATCTCCTGAATGCTGCTACTATCTAACTTCTCACTGTCAAACACAAAGAAAGCATTTGCACCATAAAGGATTCCTGTCACTACGTGAGTCGCACGGCTGTTCTTGAGAACATCTTGTATCTGCTCGTTCTGGGCTTCAACTTGGGTCATGGTCAGTCGCTCATACGTGGTTGTAGCTTGTACTGCATGGTCACTCTGCTCTGGTTCTTGAACTTCTTCTTATCATTCAGATACTTGGCAGATCCTTCAACTTCAATCAGTCCACAGAGGAAACTGGCTTTGACAGAAGCACTGATATCCAGAAGAGAAGTCTTGGACTCAATGGAGTCTGACACAGTAACGTCAAAAGCGCTGCTGCTCTGAAGCTGCTTGGTGGTGTACTTATTGATAGTTTCTTTATCCCAAAGTGTGAAATCTGTAGAAAGCATAGACAGAGACAGAAAGTTAAAGACTCAAGGCTCCTATTGGCCTCAAGCCTGATTCGGTGGGTTAGGGAGGAATTGGAGGAAAATAAATTTTCTTCAGCTGGACATGTTGCAGTACAGTGAGCTATCTAAAGTGGTAAAAAGGGAGTTTAGAATTGCCAAATGTGCATATAAAGACAAAATTGACAAGCTTTTGTGGACAAACCCTGCATGAGAAAGCGTGAAACACAGGATGGGAATTCAGTTTAAGAAAAAGCCAATTTCTTTTGGATCTGGTCTTAATCTTTATAACAATCACAATGTTTATTACAATTATCCATAATCATGTCCTTAAAAAACGCAATCTTGATCTGTGCAGATTGCGTCCTTTTATAATTTTGCCACTTTTAAACTTTTGTACCTCTTCATCATGACACCTATATTTTCTGCCTCTTGTCTGCAGTGACTCTCCCAAAATAAATTGAGATTATCTGCACAACTAAAAGTCTGTTTGTAGAATCTTGGTCTCAACAGAAGCTGTAGAACACTGCAGAACATTTACTTTTTTATTTCTGCCTAAAAAAACCCACATCACTGAGAACGAAACCAACTCTGAATCATAGTTTATCAGTCCAGTTCATCCAGGAACCAGTAAAGTCATATCTGATGAGGAGCTGTTCAAAGTATAATCTGAAGCAGTGAAGCTGAGCAGACTTCCAGATGTTTAAATCAGGTACATGTAGGAGGAACCACCAGATTATCCATGGTCCTCAGGTACCAGACTGGAAAACTCACAATATTTATCTGATAGATCACTGTGGTTATTGATCCATACACATATAGATGATCTAGACTCACGATCTGGACATTTACATTCTAATAAACTAAACTAATCAAGAAAGTCCAGTTGAACTGGTTTTGGTCTCAGTGATGAGACAGACAAGTTTGGAATCAATCTGCTTTCACGTGACTCTTGGTGTGGTTTTTTTATTATAAGGATTTAAAAATATTAGTTTAGTTAATTATTTTTGCTCGGGGTCATGATCTGGGTCTGAAAGGCACCTAGAGACAATTTGTATTGTAAGAGCTGCTATACAAATAAAATTGAATTGAACTGAATTGAATTGAATTGATTTGAAGAACTTAAAATAGCAGAAGCTCTTAAGTTGTGTCAAGTGACCCGGAGAAGGTTAGAATCATCTCAGCTCTATTGGAGAGATTTTTTTCTAGGCCTGAGCCATGAAGGAGAGAAAATAGAGCAACTGAGTGATTGCAGAATGCAAATTATAATCTGAATATGTTCGTAGTGTAGTAGAGTAAAAGAAATGTAATGATTATTGTGAGAAAATAATGACTGGAATGTTCATTGTGAATCATTGTCTGATCATCCGGTACCTGGAGCTCCTTCATGAGAGAAGAGCTTATGAACATCAGGGCAATAACTCCAGAGGATTTATTTCCTACCTGGCTCCTAATAATAACGTTAGGCTACCTGGTCCCTAATAATAACGTTAGGCTACCTGGCTCCTAATAATAACGTTAGCTACCTGGTCCCTAATATAACGTAAATCCCTAATAACGTTAGACTACCTGTCCCTAATAATAATGGCTAGGCCTCTAATAATACGTTAGGCTACCTGGCCCCTAATAATAACGTTAGACTACTATCTGGCCCCTAATAATAACGTTAGGCCTACCTGGTCCCTAATAATAACGTTAGGCTACCTGGCCCCTAATATAACGTTAGACTATCTGGCCCCCTAATAATAACGTTAGGCTACCTGGTCCCTAATAATAACGTTAGGCTACCTGGTCCCTAATAATAACGTTAGCCTATCTGGCCCCTAATAATAACGTTAGGCTACCTGGCCCCTAATAATAACGTTAGACTATCTGGCCCCTAATATAACGTTGGCTACCTGGCCCTAATAATAACGTTAGACTATCTGGCCCCTAATAATAACGTATACCTGGCCCCTAATAATAACGTTAGGCTACCTGGCCCCTAATAATAACGTTAGGACTACCTGGTCCCTAATAATAACGTTAGGCTACCTGGCCCCTAATAATAACGTTGGCTACTATCTGGCCCCTAATAATAACGTTAGGCTACCTGGCCCCTAATAATAACGTTAGACTATACCTGGCCCCTAATAATAACGTTAGGCTACCTGGCCCCCTAATAAAATAGGCTACCGTTAGGCTACCTGGCCCCTAATAATAACGTTAGGCTACCTGGCCCCTAATAATAACGTTAGGCTACCTGGCCCCTATAAAACGTTAGCTACCTGCCCCTAATAATACGTTAGGCTAACTGGCCCCTAAATTAGGCTACCTGGCCCCTAATAATAACGTTAGGCTACCTGGTCCCTAATAATAACGTTAGGCTACCTGCCCCTAGGCTATAATAACGTTAGGCTACCTGGCCCCTAATAATAACGTTAGGCCTACCTGGCCCCCTAATAATAACGTTAGGCTACCTGGCTACCTGGCCTCTAATAATAACGTTAGGCTACCTGGCCCCTAATGATAACTTTAGGCTAACCTGGCCCTAATAAAACGTTAGGCTACCTGGCCCCTAATAATAACGTTAGGCTACCGGCCCCTAATATAACATTAGGCTACCTGGCCCCTAATAATAACGTTAGGCTACCTGGCCCCTAATAATAACTTAATAGGCTACCTGGCCCCTAATAATAATGTTAGGCTACCTGGTCCTAATAATAACGTTAGGCTACCTGGCCCCTAATAATGTTAGGCTACCTGGCCCCTAATAATAACGTTAGGCTACCTGGCCCCTAATAATAACGTTAGGCTACCTGGCCCCTAATAATAACGTTAGGCTACCTGGCCCCTAATAATAACGTTAGGCTACCTGGCCCCTAATAATAACGTTAGGCTACCTGGCCCCTAATAATAACATTAGGCTACCTGGCCCCTAATAATAACGTTAGGCTACCTGGCCCCTAATAATAACGTTAGGCTACCTGGCCCCTAATAATAACGTTAGGCTACCTGGCCCCTAATAATAACGTTAGGCTACCTGGCCCCTAATAATAACGTTAGGCTACCTGGCCCCTAATAATAACGTTAGGCTACCTGGCCCCTAATTATAACCTTAGGCTACCTGGCCCCTAATAATAACGTTAGGCTACCTGGCCCCTAATAATAACGTTAGGCTACCTGGCCCTAATAATAACGTTAGGCTACCTGGCCCCTAATAATAACGTTAGGCTACCTGGCCCCTAATAATAACGTTAGGCTACCTGGCCCCTAATAATAACGTTAGGCTACTACCTGGCCCCTAATAATAACTTAGGCTAATACCTGGCCCCTAATAATAACGTTAGGCTACCTGGCCCCTAATAATAACGTTAGGCTACCTGGCCCCTAATAATAACGTTAGGCTAACCTGGCCCCTAATAACGTTAGGCTACCTGGCCCCTAATGATAACGTTAGGCTACCTGGCCCCTAATAATAACGTTAGGCTACCTGGCCCCTAATAATAACGTTAGGCTACCTGGCCCCTAATAACAACGTTAGGCTACCTGACCCCTAATAACATTAGGCTACCTGGCCCCTAATAATAACGTTAGGCTACCTGGACCCTAATAATAACGTTAGGCTACCTGGCCCCTAATAATAACGTTAGGCTACCTGGTCCTAATAATAACGTTAGGCTACCTGGCCCCTGATAATAACGTTAGGCTACCTGGCCCCTAATAACGTTAACCTGGCCCTAATAATAGGCTACCTGGCCCCTAATAATACGTTAGGCTACCTGGCCCCTATAATAATGTTAGGCTACCTGGTCCTAATAATAACGTTGGCTACCTGGCCCCTAATAATAACGTTAGGCTACCTGGCCCTAATAATAATAACGTTTAGGCTACCTGGTCCCTAATAATAACGTTAGGCTCTCTGGCCCCTAATACTAATAGAAAACCCCTATAATTAGGTGGGGGGGCTATTCTGATAACAACCACATCAACAGTTTACAACTAACTCATTTATTGTTTTCAGTGTCAGTGATTCTGGGTAATTGTACCTGTGAATCTGGCTCCCTGACTGTGCTACCGGTTTTGGTGGGATTGACTCACTGCCAACAATGTCAGGTTCATCTCCAGGAGGATATGTATTCAGCTTTTTTAGTTTAGTCTTTTCCTGCGCTCTTTTTTTCCTTTTCTTTGCATTTTGTTGCTCCACTTTAATGCTTGTATGAACTGCCACTCATGATTTAATTAATCTGTGATCCACCTACCCTGCACCACATAGACTCTGTTGACTAGTGACTGATGATGACGCTGACGGACGGCTGTTGATGACGATTTTACCCATAATACATTTGGAGATCTTACTGGTGATCCACTTGTACATTTGTACATTGTAAAGTTAACTGTGAGAGTGAACATGAAGCCAGCCATGCAGCACAACATTTAATTCACTGTGTTGAAGAAACCTACATGACCAAAGTCAGTCTTAAATGTTTTCGACCAACCATGACTCATTCTGGCTGGGAAACCTATATATAATCTCGTATGTAGCGTATATTCTTTTTGCAGAAGTTGTTGTATCCAGTAGTGCCCACCTGGGCCCGGGCTGTGGGAGTACTGCCCCCCCCAGTCCCCCCTGAAGCTCCGCCACTGAAATTAGCACATATTCTGCATATTATCCAATCAATCAATTAGTTGAGCTTTGGGTACCCTTTGTGACATACATAGGTACATAAAATGTTAGGTAAGAATAAGCTTTAGCTAACTAGGTTTAGCGGTAGCAAGCCGCTGGATCAGTAAACAGGGTAACCTTGAAATCTGAGAGGAGCGGGATGTGTGGTTGGGTACACCTCTGCAGGCGTGCCTAGACCTATCAAAAGAGTTATGTGACTCTTTTCTGAATTATGCATTTCAGACTGTATGTGAAACCAATCATGAATTATTATGTAAGTTTTGGGATAATTATGTACACCTCT
Organism: Hirundichthys speculiger; assembly: GCA_018398805.1. Lineage (NCBI taxonomy): Eukaryota > Metazoa > Chordata > Actinopteri > Beloniformes > Exocoetidae > Hirundichthys > Hirundichthys speculiger. The sequence goes on along the minus strand of JAGFBZ010001605.1, from coordinate 3,337 downwards.
GCAGATGGGTGTCAACCAATCAAGAGTTGTGGATTCTGAGGAAGACTGAACAAGGACTTTTTGGGGCTGAGGTGCGACTGGCCGAAGAGACATGAAATCGGAGGAGTTCAGCAGGTCTGGGTTTTTCCCTTGGGTTGCCTTCGAAGGAGCAGGACTGGTTTCAGGACTGAGCGAGCTATCCAAGGGATATATCAGAAGGAATGATTCTTCAAGAATAAAGAGAGGAGCCACTCAGAACGGATTAACCATTTTTCCAACTCTTGAGGATATAATCGGATTTACCCTAGCTCACTGCTAGCAAGGAGGAGGGGCCGGATATCAGAGTTCCCGTGGTCTGACATGTGCTCTCTCTACCTCGCCCAGTAGCCTTGGAGGTAGCGAATTGGCCATTTGCCTACCCCCAACCATCCTTGGATCAACGGAGATGAATCAATTCAAATGAATGAAACTGGAATTACAAGCTACAGTACTTCCAACCAGCCTGGATTCCATGGAAATAATTGGAATTACAAGCCCCGGCCTGGATCAACACAGAAGAACGGAGTTGCAAGCCGTAGCTTTATTTAGAATAGAATTAGAGTTTGTTTTTCAATGTTTAATCAATGAATGCTGTCACTTAACCCTGCTAACCTGCTTAATAAATATATAAAATTAACACAAGACATTGTGGTAGATATTGAAACTGTCCCCACAAGTGTACCAATTTGGGTGTGCCTCTGCATTAACAACACAGGTTCTTAAAGGTTACTCTAGCCCAATATTGTCACAGATCCTTGACCTGCTGTCCAAGCCACTAAAACTTAACCTAGTTGGTTAAGTTAAGAGCCCAAATCATAATAGGAGAGCTGCAGGTAAACCAAAGTTGACCAATAGCTGGACTTTGAGCCAGCCAGGCTATTCCTCTTAGGTCAGTTATTGGAGGGAGCAGGGTCGGCATTTGGATTAATCTCCTCGTCACCAGCTTAAATAAATTGAGGAAATCTAGAGAGGTGAACCCCCCTAGAATGAAGACAGACTCTGCTAGTCAGAGGCTGAACCGCACCTGGGGGATCTAACAGTGGACATGGACTGTTTTATTACATGTTTAAATACTTGATTAGGGTTTGAAATGAGTTGGTTTGGGTGGTGTCACTCAATACATTTAATGAACAATTATTTATGAACTTATGTGGGTTTCCTTATTGTCATCAGCCTGCATTAAAATTTTACAAACAAATTGTAATTAGGAATTCTGATCACATCTACAGTCTGGTTAAATGACAAAGGTGACGTCTTTAGGAAGGCTGATATTTTATTGATCTCAGGAATTTGTCCTCAAATGTTTCTCTTCGGTATTATTCCACAAGAGAAAATAAAGTTTCTTCATTGCTTTTATGAAATGTACATTTAGAATCTAAATTCCATTTTTACTTTTTAAATTAAAATAGTTCAACCTGTACAACAGCTCTGAATTTTGAATGAATTAAAGCTCCAAACAGAGTTTACTGGTCCCTCACGCTTTGCTGTTTTCCTTGAGTGTCAGTAGACTGAGTGAAAGAATGTGAACCTGAGCAGGTGTGTGCACATCTTACCTGTAATCAGCTGATCTTTCTGAGCATTGTACAACATTCCCAGAGCGAACGGCCGACTCAGAGCAGCCACCTGGACCTGGTCTGAGTTCATGTCTTCAACCTGAGAGGATGGATGCAGCAGCAAGAGTCAAACATCAAACTGAAGTTTACATCCAAACAGGACAAACTCAGACTGTCACAGGTGGTTCTGAAACTTCTCTCTCCTCAAACAGATTAAAAAGTTCGAGCCAGACTGACCTGATGAAGATGAGTTTCTGAGCTGAGCTGTGGAAGTCGTCTCTGTGGCTTCAGAGCAGAATGTCAGTGGGCTGTCAAAGCCATGGCCTTCATTTTATTCTCATAACTCCACCCACTGACACAGCTGGACACGCCTCCAGATGTCACTGTATCTGTTTTCTCCTCCCAACCAATCCAATTGTTAAAAAAAACAGAAAAAAATTGAAAATATTTTAGGGTAAAAATGTTTATAAAGGCAAAACAAGCTGAATTATGACTGATACCATGGCTTCTTTTATATCAAAGAGTGTATTTGTACACAAACTAGGCCAATAAACATTTCAATGTGACATAAGTTAGAATAACTGACCCCCCAGTTCCTGCCTCAACAGTTTTCCTGTTTCTTTGATGTAGAACTCAAAATCATTATTGTCTTTAAATCATCTCCACCTCTGGAGCTCCTCAGTCCTGCAGCCAGACAGCAGCAGTCTGATCAGATCATCAACCTTCAGTCCAGTCAGAGCTAAAACCCTGGAGGAGATATTTAAGAACATAAATATAGTTCAGACTCATCACCAACCAGCTTCTTTACAACTGTTTTCTCCTCTCACAGAAGTGATGAAGATCATCCATACTCTGATCAGGAACTTCTCCAGATCTCTGAAAACTGCAGTTGTTCAGCTCCTTCTGAAGAAGAGAAGCTTGGATCCTTCAGGATTAATCAACTACTGGCTGATCTCTGGTCTAACCTTTATTGGAACAATTATTGACAAAGCTGCATTTATCCAGTTGAAATAACATAACCATTCCTTCTGCATATCTTGGATCTGTGTGATGGTTTATCAGTAAGGATCACACTCATTCTGACTGTTAAATGAGTGACAGCATTGTTTATATCATTTCCTTGAACAAGATCAGGTGTTCTGAAACCATTTCCTGCTTTTAGAAGCAGAGCAGCTGAAAACTGTAACTGAGGACTTCTTGTGTATTTGGCCAGCCAAGTTTATATGTAGAGCACGATTTATACACAAGGCAATTCAAAGTGCTTTATAGATGCATAAAATCACAAGAAGGCAAATAGAGTCATTCCATAAATCATAGGAGCATAAAAATAAAATTATTATTAAATTAAATCAAAAATGAATTAAAAATGAAGAGTGCAGATAAAACCATTCCAGTCATCTTCACATCTAAACAGAACTGTTTCCTGTCTGGATCTGAACATTGTCAGAGTTCAGGTCTGTCTCACATCTTCTGAAGGACTAGTCCAGATTTTAGGAGCATAAAACTGAAATGTAGCTTCACCTTTTTAGTCCTGACTCTGGCACCAGCAGGAGACCACTACCTGAGGTTCTCAGAGTCCAGTTGGTTCATATGGATCTAACATGTCAGAGATGGACTTTGGGGGCATAAGAACTTGAACACAAGTAGAGCTGTTTTAAGTCTATTCTCTGAGGACAGGAAGCCAGAGACCTCAGGACTGGACTAATTGGTCGTATCTCCTGGTTCTGGTCTAGTCAGGACCGGTGCAGAGACCTCAGGACTGGACT
>JAGFBZ010001604.1:0-43004 GCA_018398805.1 Hirundichthys speculiger | reverse complement strand
TTATTCCTTTGTCTTGCCAAAATGTTTTGAATAAGTGTTCAAGTTATTGTCTGATTCTATCTTCAGAATAATGACCTACATTCCTCCACCTGTCAGTCAGTTTGACCTGTTTTGACCTGTTGCTAAACTGGACTCAGCACTTAAAACAGTCATGAAACCACCCACAGTATAACAAACAGCTTCTGACCATACGGACTGCTAACACTTTGTTATTTGTCATTTCTAAAGGGCCAAGTTTTCTTATATTCAAATACTGTTTGTAGGTTTGTATTTTTCAACAACCCCAGTTAAGAAGTTGAGTTTTCTGATTTCAAAATGGGCGTTTACGTTGGTTCTGTCAACTAAGCGAGTTACTGATACTATAAAAAGACATCAATGGAGCCAATGGCAACAATACGCAAAGGGATCCTCCCACTTTTCTTAGTTGAAATTAGATGTTTTATGGCAATCACATAAATATGAGCAAAGCTTTCTGCCTAAAGTAAAACCTTACCTTCTCAGGCAACCCTGAACACTAACCCTTAAAGCAGGTCTGTCCTTGAGGGCTGCTGTCCTGCAGGTTTTGCGTTTCCTGCTTTAAACACCTGATCCTAATTAACGGCCGTCATCATCTTGTCATCAAGGTCAGCACATGTCTGTTAATGACACATTCACTTTTATCAGGTGTGAAGAAGGATGGAACATCTAAATCTGCAGGACGCGCCCTCCAGGACTGACTTTGGCACCACTGCCTTAAAGCATCCAGAGCTACTTTCAGTTCTGAGGTTTTTAGCACCCCTACAGGCGGATAAAGTGGTTTTTACGACAGTCACCATCCTACACATAAATGTGTTTACAAGCTGTATACAAACCAGGAGAATGCAACCCTGAAAACATAAGATGCTGACTGACCAGACCGATAAGAAGACTTGTACACAATATCAGTGTATATTTCTTGACAGCGTGACAAGTATTTTAACATAATAGATATTTTTTGCGATGGCAGTCATTTACTCATCCTTGGATTTCTGCAGCATTCTTGCCAGTTACGTACAATATTTCAGCCTACCCATTACTGTGAAGAAACAAAATGGATTTACAGGCATTTCTATGTGGCTCATTTTTTTAGCTGTTTTTACCAACAAAAATAAATTTTGTAGGCAAATTTTCTTGTCCTACTACAAGAAGGTATCAAACATCAGTGTTGAATCGTAAAAGACATGCAACATGCTGATTTCTTTTACTCTTTTCGTTACTGTTCTTAATCTAATGATTTTATTATTTAAGCTATTATAACTATGTTATTAACTATTTGTGTGTGAGTGGCGTGGGTCTATATGTGGGGGTGAGAGGGACGGGCTTTTATTATTTGTTGTGTCCTTTTTTTTTTAAACCAGTCTTTTATTTATATTTGTACAAGGAAGACAGCATACAAATGCATAAATTCAAGAACATAGATGATCAAAATTATACAAATATAAACATCAACATCCCCCCATCCCTGCACAATGATACTGTACCATTCGACCCTTCGTATTGAGTTGGTTATGCAGTCACTTGTATTACATAACATCGTGTCCATATGTATTTTTATATATATGAATATTTAATAAAAGTGAAAATATACAATTGAAGAGAAATATATAATTAAAACAAAACACTGTAATAAACAAGTTAAAAATAAATAAATAAAATAAAATAAAATAAAATAAATAAAATAAGATCAAAATTAAAGTGATTTGACAGAGGTCCTTTACCGGTTACAATTGCACCTAATACCGGGCCAGTCATCACCACACCATATTAGTGACATCTTATTTCTCTATATAATTAAAAAAGGTCTCCATGTAGCATTAATTTTTTGAATACAGCCTCGTGTAGAGTAACAATCTTCTCTAATACCAAAATGGTTAGGAGATCATTGACCACATCTTAAAGGTCGGGGAAGTTTCTCCTTCCACTTAAAAAGGATTAATCGCTTGCTATAAGAGATGCAAAGCTATCATATTCGTGCCTGCCGGTTAAGGTGAGTGTTTGGAGGATTTGCTCCAAAAATGGCAGAATGCAGAAAGTTCAATAGGTACTTGTAGAACATCTTAAAAGGTTTTAAATATCGACTGCCAGAATTGTCTAGTTTTGGACAGACCAGAACATATGCAGAGGGTGGCTGTGCTTGTCTACATCGATCACAATGGGGTCAAGATCAGGTGTAAACTTTGCTAGCCTCATTTAGACCAATGAAGCGATGCATGACCTTGACTGGATAACCGTGTGTCGTAAACTATTGAAGAGGAATGTATTCTGTCCAAAGCTCTCTCCCAAGTCTCCTCAGAAGTTCAACCCCAATCGCTCTCCCATTGAGTCTTAATGATGCCAACGGTCCAAGTTGTGTGTTTAGTAAGGAATTATCTTCCCAATTTTCCTTTAGAACCTGAATCAAGCTGCAGGATGAATTTAGGAGGGTATTGGGTGGTTGGGGATGGGAATGAGTGAATGATGCTGATATGAGCTACGAAGCTCAATATCTAAAAAATGAGAATTTGGGATGTTAAATCTAAGCTTTAATTGACAAAGAGCAAAAATATTATCAATAAATAGATTCTCTATTGTGCAGCACCTCTATTAGCCCATTCATGAAAGCCCCGTCTATAACTGATGGCATGAATTGGTGGTTTTTGTTATAGGAGCACGTGGGGCAGATCCCTGAGAGAAACTTTCGCCTGAACTCTGTCAGAATTTTAAAAGTGTTTCACAATTGGATTTGAGGTGAATTTAGATATGGAATCTGAGAGAGGAAGTTTCAGCATAAAAGCGGTATAGAGAAGTGTGAGTACAGGAGGAGTTTCCATACGTAGCCACTCAGGTGTGTGTCACCAGACGGAGAGTCTTTCCAAACAGCCTAGATCTAATATGGCAGCCCAATAATCTAACTGGGAAATTAGGGAGCTAATCCTCCATGTTTACGATGCGTTGTAAGATCCTTTTTCGTATTCGGGGGGTTTTCTTATTCCATATAATCCTGACACAGATTGTCCACCGTCATGAAAAAGGATTTAAGATATGTGTAAGGGAATACATTGAAATATGTACAGAAATTTAGGCAGGACATTCATTTTAAGATGTTAATTCTGCCTCCTAGAGATAGAGGGAGTAAACTCCAACGCTCCATATCTCGCTCAATGCAGCCAGCAGTGTGAAAATTGGCTCTGAATATGTCTTTAAAAGCATGCGTTATCCAGATTCCTAAATATTTTAATTTTTGTAGACTGACTCTAAGCGGGAACAAACCAAAGTCAAATTTTCTTAGCTGCTGTATTATTGGCATAATTTCACTTTTTGTAGGTTAATTTTGTATCCTGATATTTTGCCGATTCTGCGAGCAGGTTGAAAGTATTTGGTAAACTAGTTAAAGGATGAGACAGATTAAAAGCATATCATCAGCATATAAGGACACCTTATTATCCGAGTCATATCTTCGTATTCCCTTTATATTGATTTTCACCACGTATTGCTGATGCCAGTGGCTCAATCGCAATAGCAAATAGGAGTGGTGACAGAGGACAACCCTGTCGGGTGCCGCGATGGAGAGGAAAGTAAGACGAGAGTTATTGTTTGTTTGGACAGCTGCAAGTGGAGAGGAGTAAAGAACTTTGATCCAAGAACTGAATTTTCATTCAACCGAAGCCAAATTGTTTGAGAGTGTAAAAAAGATAGTCCCACTCCACCCGATCAAACGCCTTTTCAGCGTCAAGTGATTCATCGCTTATCTCAGCTATAGTTCTGTTTACAGATTTCTGGTGAAGCTGGTGGGCAAGAATCTTCCCTTTTTTCACCACATTCATATGTTTACTCTGTGATTTATTTATTAGACTTTCAATGCGTCTGGTTGATAACAGATTGAACTCAGTATGGAGAGTCAATCGTAATTTGAATAAATCTTCGGATGGGGTGACAGCAAGAGTATTATCTATTTAAGAATATCTTTTGTTAGCTGATCCAAGTTTCATATTGGAAGTTTTCTCTGCTGTGCGCTATATGATATTTTTGTCCCCTCAGGTACGCCTTCATGGATTCCCACACTGTTAAAAGAGACATTCCTGGGGTTTGGTTATGTTCAAGGAAAAACGTTATTTCAGAAGAAATAATTTAACAAAGTCTTTATCTGAAAGTAGTAAAGTATTAAGACGCCAAGGTGATAGTTGGCTTGGGAAATTGGTATACTAGAGTCATCAACAGGGAGCGTGATCTGAAATAACTATGGCTTGGTACTCAACTTTCTTATTAGTGAAAGAAGGCTTTTGTTTCAGAAAGAAATAGTCTATGCGCGAGGATGTTCCATGGACCGGAGAAAAAAGGAGTAGCTTCTAGTCGTAGGGTTTTGAAGAACGCCACATCAGCTATACCATTCGTATTTAAAAAGCTGGTAGTTGAGACGCTGCACTGGATCTGGATACAGTCCGGCGAGCTACGATCCAGAGTAGGTGAATGTGCAGTTCATATCGCCTCCAAGGAAGATGTGTATCCATGTTTGGGGATATGGCAAGGACATTTGTAAAAAAAGAACTGTCGTCCCAGTGTGGTGGCATATACATTGGCCAAGATAACTGGCATGTTTAACAGTCTGCCCACCACAAATATGTAACGCCCTGTTCTTTTGCCACACAAATGGATGTTTCTTATTAATAAGGATGGCCACCCTCTAGATTGGAATGGAAATTGGAATGATATGATTGCCCGATCCATCTTCCCCTGAGTCGAAAATGGTTCAAAGGTCGGAGGTGTGTCTCCTGGAGAAAGGGCAATTCCCACCTTTAATTTTTCCAAATGAGTTAATACTTTCTTTCGTTTCAGTGGGATGAAAGATTTTACATTCCCAACTTACAAAGGTTACATCACAACTGGTTAATTTGTTTGAAAAGTCTGTGTTAGTCATAGTCATATTCAAAATGGGTAAAAATCAGTGGTGCATTAGGTCCACCGGTATTTATACTTTCAAAAGTGTTGAAAGGGCCTTTAAGAGATAAGTAAGCATGAGCAATAAAACAAGAGAAAAAAATAAAAAAGGAAAAAAAACTAATTGCAAACCCAGGTACAGTAATTCCCCAATTCTCACCTGAAGGAACAAGGTGATTCCCAAACCCCTCGCAATAGTATCTACACATTTAAGTGCTTGTGGAAGGATACACTAGCTCTAAAGAAGCATGCAGCTATAGAACACAGCTTTGTATGAGGCACCTTAGAAATTATTATTATTATTTTTTAATTATATTTTAACTTGATTTTTCTTGACAAAAGGGATTTCTTCTATTGTCTAAGTGCAGAGTATAAACAGGTAGCAAAATGTCGGTCCCTTTGAACCGGAGCGGTCCGGACTCCCTGGCGCGGCGGAGGATGTCAGCGCAATCCTGGTAGTAGTGGACTTTTGCCACGATGACACGGGGTTTACCGTCCTGGCTTCTCGGCTGTAGCCCCCTGTGAGACCGATCAATCAGGATGTCTTTGTCTACTTTCAGCACTTCTCTGAGTAGTTTGGAGACAGCTGTCGGTGTGCTTGAGCCTGGGGTCTCTGGGACATTCAATATTCGGATATTGGAGCGTCTCATTCTTCCTTCCATGTCAAGGCACTTCTCCCGCAGGTTGCCGACTTCTGTCTCGAGTTTCCCCACTTTTGTCAGTAATGAAGTCACATCGTCTGAGCATGATGAGAGCCCCTGTTCCATGTGTGCCACTGTTGTTTTCATCGTCTCCACCTCGGAGCGAGTGGCCGCCACGTCGGAGGGGATTGCCGCGGTTTTGTTCGCTAATTCCGTTTTTAACTGCCTGTAGTTCGGATTTAATATTTTCAAATTCTTCGTAAGGGCAGTTCCGACCTGAGCAGCATAGCGATGTCCAATTTCAGCTCCTTGAGGACTTCTGCTTTCAGGTCCGCGACCTCCATTTGGTCTTCAGGTTCAGGTGTGTTACACCTGGGTGGTGAATCACTCGACCTGGTGGCTTTGGGCCCTAGTAGCGTTAGCTCCTTTGGTAAACTCGAATTTCCGCAGTTTGTGAGCCTTTGCGCTGCGGCGCACATAAAAGAGCAGGTTTGAAAAAGAATCTACTCAAGCGTTGTAGTAGTTTGCGTTGGTAAGGTGCCTGAAAATTTTAACCTAAATTCACAAGCATGCTGCTTGTGCTGCCTACTCCATTGCCTGCTCGCTCCTCCCCCCCATCACTGCTACTTTTGTGGTCCTGTTTTAAGCTTCATTTTGTGAAGCACTTTGTGTTGCATTTTTAATGTATGAAAGGTGCTATATAAATAAAGTTTGATATGATTTAATGTACCTGTCATAGATGAAAAAAGAAAAAGGCAGCAGCACAGCCGCCAGACCGCTTACAAGCAACACCACACAAAAGTTTGCTCCTCCAACAAAACGGGAGAACGAACCTCTGCCCGTCTGAACACAGTCTGAGCAAGCACTGCTGATTCCTGGCGACGTTTTCTTTGCATCATTGTGTCTTGTTGGTATTAATAAACCATTTTGCATATCCCAGTTACCTCCGAGTCTCTTGAGCTCAGAGCTAAAAACTCAACTTTTACAATATCACTTTTTGAATTCAAGTCAATTCAACTGCACCAATTCACAACAAGGTCAGTTTAAAGAGGAAATGCAACACTAAACTAAATGCATATGTAACCCGTCAGGTGTCACAGGACCGGGTTTGGCCCAGATAACTAGGTTCATTACTGGAGGGTAAAAGGTGATAAGCACAATGAAGAACTGGAGCCACAAGGAGGTGCTAGCGTAACTGTATTGAACAGAGTAGTATAAGAACATAAACCAACAGAAATCATTTCCACCACCTCAGGGTTTCTGCAGATACCAGCAAATTTAATTTAATGCCCTTTTTAATGCCATTTCAAACATTTTTAATGCCCATGACTAACTGCAAATACTATACGTGTGCATATGCTTACCTATATACACATAGAAAATATCCATATCCAACTCTGAATTAAATTGCAAGCATTTCATTTGACATTGATAATGAGATATTTGAGAATCTAAATAATTACATAAATTGTCACCCTATAATGAATTAGAAATGGCTCATAAAACAGCTTACAATGTCAAAATGTATTTGCACATATTTCAAAAATCCAGTTGTTGGTGCTTCGAAGCTCAGGATAAGACTGGTTGAGAGTTTCATGAAGAAAAACAAGAGGCTGATCCATAGGTTTGAAACAGAGAAATTCCTGGCTTTGCAGAGAGAGGAAGCTGTCAAATTGTTGCACAACAGCATCACCTGCAATGGACAACCACAAAAATAAGTCAGTAAAATCACAATATAACTAAATGTTCATTTATACACATCACAGTGGTACAGGATAATGATGTAAACTTGTTTGTATAATTTGAGTTTGATCATCTTCTAATGTAAAATCTTTTAACTCTTTACCATTTAGGCCAATATTATACCATTTTCAATTAAAACATTGCACACAAAAAAAACTCCTCCTCAAAAAAGCAAAACTGTTCAGTTAAGTATAGTGAGAATATAGTTTATGCACACAAAGCTGTGCTCAACTTTGATTTTGAAGCTATCCCTCATTCCTACTAGTTAAGACACCTCCTGTCAACTGCTTGTCCTGCAGAAATCTTTGCACTAGAGACTTCCATCTTTCCCTTGCACCATTCTGGGTCTCTCATCATGTTGGTGGGGTCCAGGCATGCAATCTCCCTGACAGTGGGATATTTCAAAGGACTCTCTTCTTGGATTTTCTTCATGATTCTGGAGAGGACCCTTATGCGGTCCCTTCTAAATTCCAGGGCTGAGAGTTCACCTGCTCTGTTACTTGATTTGCTCTGCAGAGCCTATCAAATAAGGATAGCATACAGCTTAGAAGCAATACATAGGGAATGAATGCAGAGTAGTTTGAAGTTTTTTGTGTACATACAAAACAGTAAAAGTACCTTAAGGACAGACTCAGCACCCAAGCCAATGTCAGCATGACTTGGACTGACACAGTTCTTCTGGTCATCGGGGTCAAGTTTGGTCAGTTTTAAAGGGAGTGATGTCTTGGAGTAGCTCCCTTTTGATGAAACGTCTTGCCAGACTCTATGAAATGAAAAACAGATTTGTCTAATTATTTGACATCCTGTTGATGAGCTTTGGTATTCCAGTCTACACAGGTGTACTACACTGTTCATTCTAAAAAAAAATAGCCATTTAAATGAAACAGAAATAAGACTTACCATCATCAGCTGTCAAGTCTCTGGACAGAAATGGCAGGATGGGCTCGTCAGTCTGGTATTTCTTCAGAAATGGACAAAAAGTTCTGGATATTGCCATGAAAAATTGAAGTTTGTCTAAGATCAGGGGATCTTCAGTTGCTGCTTCAATAGTATCAAAGGATGAGGTTCTGGGGTTTGGTAGTTCTTTTCTATGGACCGCCTCCACAAACACTTTAAGCTTTGGCCACACCTCAATGGCTCTCTCAGCAACAGGCAGATTTTCCACCCATCTGTGTCCACAGAATGGGAGCGGAAACAGTTTAGTGTAGTCTTCTCTTCTTGCAGGGACGGTTCCTGAGATTCCATGTGGAGAACCCAGTCTTGAATGAATTGTGAAGTGTGTGTAGTCCACAGCTTCCAACAAAAATGAGTTGCCGACCTCCATGTAGTTCAGCATGTGTTTGCTGGAAATCACTGAGGAGCTTTAAGTTCACATTTGGGCCATCCATGCTAATGGATAGGAGATTCTTTAGGTCTAATAGGCGCATACATTCCTAAGAACAGAAATAAATATTTTGTTTAAATGATTTGACACCATGAAGACATATTGAAAAGATGTCACTAGAGGTGGGCGGATCGATCCAAATATCGATAATATCAATACCAACGCCGGTATTGATAGCGAACAATACTCATGTAAATAGATCGATACTCAAGCTTTTTTTTCTTTTTAATTTCCAACAGAGAGCATTCAGGTAGATGAGAGTAGTCGTCCTCAGCATTAGTTTCTATTAACTTTTAAAGTACATGTTACTTAAGTCATACGTTACTGGAGCCAACTCAAAAAAACATAATTAAGACGTTGAAATAACCCAGTACATGTCATGTATCCCATTGAAAGGTGTTATTTAAGATAAAATAACATTAGATAATCCTTTATTTATCACACAACAGGGACATTTATAGAGTTAAAGCTACAGGAAAGTGCACACAGTGCAAAAAAAAAAAATACACAAGTATTAAAAGATATAATATTAAAGGTGGACTAGAAAAAAACATGAACAGAAATTCAACTCCAATGAATATTTACACAAAATGTTGAAGACATAAAGTTTGAAGAAATTCTATTCTTGGCTTTAACAAAATAATCCAAAGACAAAAATCACAAAAGTTCATGATTGATTAAGCTTAATATGAAAAAGTATCAGTATCGGTATTGGTATCGATATCGGCGATATTGGCCTTGTATTTACTTGGTATTGGATCGATACCAAAGTTCCCAGTATCGCCCAGCTCTAGATGTCACTAACATGTTTGGTTATTGCAAATTTGCTCTTATATAATAAAAAGAAAAAACCAACTATTTAAAGCACCAACTAAAAGTAATAAGATTCACTGAGAGATGAGACTTTTATCTAATAGATTTGCAATAAAAAACTGAATAGTGAATTCTTTATCCTTAATTAATCTAAATACAATTCCATAAACATAGCATAGCTATACTTACTTTGAAATGTTGCAGCAGATCCACAGCCTTTGAATGTCCCATGAACTGTGAGCCAAGATGGACACAACCATCTTCCCAGAACCGCACATGGACATCAAGTTGTTATTTTTTGTTGACTGGTTCAAACTCTCATCGAACATCAACACAAAAGGACCTGCATTGTTAACTGCAGAAATCAGTTTGTCTTTGAAGTGTGGGGCAAGTCCAAATTTCAAAATGTAACTTGTTTTGTCCTTTCCACAAGTGAAAGATTTGACTACTTCTGAATCTAATTTAATGCTTTTTAATGCCATTTAAGGCCTTAATTTTAACAAAATTTATTTAATGACTTTTAATGTTTTTTTAATGACCTTGCACCTACTGGTGATGATAGGAATTGTCCAGATATACACTTCAATAATCCTCAATTGATTCAATTAACGTCCATGAGCGCTCTCCAAAAAGAAATAAAAATCCACGAGGATTGGGGGTAAAAGATTTAGTTCAGGGGATTGTGTAATGTGGTGGTCCTACCACACTGGAGTTCCAAAAGCTGAGTGTGAGAAAAGGGTTTGGAAAAAAACAGGTCTCACTGGGGGCTCGCCATCGCCCTCGTCAGGAAGAATTTCAAGTCCACTTCTGTGTAGTCTGACGGAATCAAAAACCTAGCCAAGATGATGATAATAAAACAGTGCAACAGGTATTCAAAGATCCAAAATAGCTGAACTGCAACTATTATTTAAAGTAAATTGTTTTATGTCCTCTCACTCTCACAAGCTCCATCAGCATCCGTTCTGCAGGTGGTCTGACCTGAATCACTCAGCGGCCGACCGAACCTGATTAAAAAAGGGTGGGACTAAGTCTCATCCGTCCAATCACACGACTGCATTGGCTAAGGCAGCCAATGAGAATAAATATGCACCCAGTTAACATGACTGACAACTTAATTAACAAACAGCAAATTAATATTAGACATTAAGGAATTACAAAGGTGTCAAAATGGAAAATAATATGAAAATTTCAGGAGGTCATACTGAAAGAAAACAATAGAACTGGACCCAATTCTCCACTGGGTTACACATAGTTATTGCATCATGTGTTATAAAGATAAACAAAAAACAAATTACAATAATAGGTAGTCTTTTAGAAAATGAACATGAATTAATAGTTTTTACTTTAAAGAAGAAATGTGAAAGATTATAAGTCAAAATATCTTTAAATAACCTAGAAACAGCAAGGGAGTGGGAAGAAATAAGTGCGGTCATGGCACAAAAATTATGACTATGTATTTGGCTGCTGAGATATCTGTCCAAGTTAGCATGCTAAATACCAAGTTTTGCTAGGTATTTAGCATAAAATGCTGTCTAGTCTTGTAATACCAGTTTCTGCCACTTGTTGCAGTAGCGAGCAACATGGCGGCCGCAGTACAACATGATGACAAAAAGAAGTCACTCGGTTTGAGGACGTACTTGAACTTCCTGTCAGACATGTACCGCCATCACCGCCATGTTTGTTTTTTCAGTGCACTGTTCCACAATGCTGCATTCAAGGTGTAACGTAAATTCCTCCGTTCCCTCGTTTGCTCATCATTCTTTCTGCCTTTTCTATTTTTTCTATTTTTTATGTGTAACATGTGGGAAAATACTGAGAATATCAATTAAAGTCAGCAACTACCAAAATGATGACCGAGTTACATGTTTGTTGTTACAGTTCGTCATGATATCGGACTTATCAGGATGACGTCATAATTTCCTGTTATTGGCCCGATAGTTATCGTGCATCCCTAGTATTTTTGATTGTGTACAAAGGTTGTGAGGATGTGTTCTCATGAGAGATATCTACAGTAAATCAGTCTTGGACTGTGGTGCCAGATTATTGTTACTAGCACTTTTCACCAAGCTCATCACATCCCATGATAATTAATGAGGCCACCAGGATCAACTGGGTTTGTTGTCAGGTCAGAGAGGCAGCATAGGTGGTGTTGACAGAGGAGGCAAAAGCTGGGCTACTAGCCCAATAGAGGAAACCACTACATATACCTTGATAAACTCATAGCAGAGCAGATTAAATATCAGTGTATCATTTGTTTATTTTATATCCGATTTAGAATCCAAAATCAGAAAACGGATAAAGATCTGTTATTTCATTACTTGCTTACAAATCAAAAATCAAGCTATTTTTTGCTGTTATTATTATTGTAGGTTTTTGAGTTGGTTGCGTAATATTTCATAATGAACCGTCAATTTATTTTTCTCCGCCTCCTTTCAGCACTCCTGCATTTTCTTTTCAATTTTCTAATGTGGTCATTTATCCACGGGGGTGTAGATTTTTTTCTTATTGTTTTAAATAAAATTGGAGCCACTGAGTCCAGCATTTAGCTTAGAAATAAAATTGTCGACAATAAAATCACATGATGCAGGTAAAATTCCAGCAGGAGTGCTCTGTAAAATCTCAATAAAATTTGCAACCACTTTAGAAGTTAGGTAGCGTTTCCGTACTGTTCTCACCGGGGCCTCCTGGTGGCTAAAACTGGTGATGTTAAAATATACACAGTAGTGGTCAGACACAGCCAGGTCAACAACAGAGGACACACCCGTAGACAGACCATAAGTTATGACCAGGTCCAGGGTGTGTCCTCTGCTGTGAGTCAGCTGCAGTTTAAAATCCATGCAGGTTAAAAGGTTTAGAAATTCTCTGGATATGGGATTGGAATTATTATCAACATGTCACCAGTTATTAAAAATCTGTTGTAGGTGGAGTATATAATTGACAATAATTCAGAGAATTCACTCATAGAAGAGATGGGATGATGAGGTGGTCTGTAAACTGTAATACACAGAATTGGGGACTGCTAAAAACAAAGGAATAATATTCAAATGAGGAATAACTGCTAAAAGAAACCTCATTTGGGTTCAGTGATCTAAGGATGAATGAAGCAGTTCCGCCTCCTCTTTTGCCTCCGCTAGTTGAAAATAAAAAATGTAAATTAGGTGGGAAGGCCTCGGTGAGAATAACTGGTGCGTCAGTGCCAAGCCATGTTGTTAAATGGGACTGTCTAAAATCAGGCGTTGATGATGAAAGTTTTGTTTAAAAACAAATCCGTGGAAAAAACTGCAACTGCAAGGCTGCTCAGCACCGCGGACCCACAGACCCAGGCCTACATGAATGGTAAGAGCGACAGAAAATGATTTCAGGGATGGGATTGCAAACTACTGAATATTTGTTATTTTGTGAACCGTTGGTCCTAGTCTGGTACTGATAGTGTTGTTGATGGAAAATAAAGGGATAATATTATTTACCTCTTTTACCATGTCTGAATTTTTTTTCTTCTTCTCTCTCTTTACATGCCAAGTCCACAGGTAGACAATACTGGATGAGGATGCATCTTTTATCTCCTTACATGGTGGTTCCTGAACTGGGAGCCAGTGTGTGATTGACTGACATTCATGAATGTACCCACATTAAAATTAGATTTGATCACAAAATGAACTGTTTATAAGCAGTTTTAAAGGAAGATTTTATTTATGTTTTAAATTATATAATTTTTACACTTTAACATTGAAATGTATTTTACATCTTTTTAAATATATTTATACATATAATGTCCCAACATAAATAGAGCCCATTTATTGGAAAGATCAGGTCAGATATAATACTGACATTCAGAGTGTTAAAATTAGGCACTTGGAAAATCATAAGGACACTTTTAGTGATTTTTTTTTAAACCCATTAATGATATTGCACAAACCAACATTGCACTGATAATACATTTACAACATATTCTGCATCCCTAGAGGCTTTGTTACCATTTTTGGCAAAATTGGTTTTAACATTTCAGTGTTTCGGTACAATTTCCCTTTGTGGATTAATAAAGCAGAACTGATCTGAACTGAATATAAAAAGCCTTATTTTGCCCATCACTACACTATAATGAAAACTAAAGACAGGTTTACATGCTCTGACAGCATTTTACATTCATTTTTATCAAATTTGTTGAGTAAAGTGTCACCACCCAAACAACACCCAAAACAAGTGCTGCCAGAGATGAAACGAGGAGTAGAAGATCTCTGCTGGAGCCCGACGGTCAGTCCGCCTGCAGCTGTGGGGGATAGTTGAGCTGCAGTCCAGCAGGCCTACTACCATTGATTGTGGGCACCAGTAGCCTCACACCTGGAAGGGTACTGAAATAATCCACCGTGGCTCCCAGATCCTTCGGCCGAGCCACGCTGGAGCAGCTGTGGAGCTGCTGGCAGAAGTCAGCTGCAGGACCTCCTGCTTCAAATGTTCTTTCAATGGTGAAATCAGAAATGACTGCTGCATTATGCTAACGCTTGATTAGCAGAAGATCCCTGCAGTAATAAAGGCTCTACGGGATCAGTCCCACCCCACTGGGTGGCTCCCTCTGGCCTCCTTGGTCTCGCATAAATGACCTCAATTCATATCACCTTGTCTTGTAATAGAAAACATGAAAAAAACATTTGGATCCTAGAATATTTGTATCTCACATCTTTGCAGGACTAAAAGAGGAAGATGTTCATAAGGGAACATAGATAACAGTTTCATGACTGGCCATACTCTACATGTTAATATGAAAACATTTTTCTGTGAGAAACACAGATATTTACAAGCTGAACTATGTGTTCAACGGTGGTGAGTTTCTCTGACAGGAGGAGACTCTTCACTCTAAACTGAACACAGAGACACTGAGGAACCAGGCCAGACTCTAAATCCAGGATACAGAGCTTCAGTGAATGTGGTGTTGAAGGTGTGGAGGTGGATCAGTCTGTCAGAGACGACTTTATAGAAGGACAGAGTTCCAGCAGGACAGTCCACATACACTGCTACTCTGTTGGAGACTGAGGAAGAGGAGGAGGAGGAGGAGGAGGAGGAGGATGTTCGTCTGTTATTATGCCAGACAAAGTACTGACCAGGATTAGAACAATTCAGACTCCAGGACGGATTGTTTGCTCCAAACACACAGTCAGTGAGGTCTCCTTTCCTTCTGATGCCTCTGTAACTCACTGACACATCAACTCTTCCTCTCCACTCCACCTCCCAGTAACAGCGACCAGTCAGACCATCTCTGCACAGCAGCTGCGGCCGCTCATCAAACCTGTCTGGATGATCTGGATACAACTGATCCTCCTCCACATGTGCCATGCTCCTGTTGTCCTCAGACAGCTGGATATTGTTGTTGACTGTGTTTGTGTCGATGGTGAGTTCACAGGAATCTGAAGGAGAGAACAAACAACCAGCTGCAGTTATTATTGATCTCTCTTCCTGCTCTCCAGCGAAGGCGGACGCTTTTCTGCGAGCTCCTGTCCTTCTATCTGATCCTCGCTGCTCTTTGTCCTGTCTGTGTGTTTTTTGGAGCCTCATACGGATAATATCTGAACATCTAAATCTCTAACCATGGATTTGGTCAGCTGGTCTCTCAATGCAATTGATCAAATTTTTCTTGACGAGAAGAGGGGAAAAAGGAGAGCACTCGTGTCCAGAAGGAACACACACAGCTGGGTACGTTCAGGATTCATGGTCGAAATGGCGACTGAACTGTCAGGCTCCTCTGTTCATCGAGGACGCTGAAGATGTTTACATATTTGGATTTATGATCACGGGATACCTGCTGTTTGGAGTTGGCGGATACCTGATGCATTGGAAAATTAAGCGCACGGATGCTGCTATTCCGGACCTCTTGTCCGTGTGCGTGGCTGTGAGCTGTGCTGTGAGTGCCGAGACTGTTAAGATAGACGAGATGAATCGGAAACTGGACGTGATTCACGGCATGAGTCACCGACAGCTGATGATGCATGAACTCATGGGGAAAATTGATAACAACGTGGGTAGACTACATGCACTGCTTAGGGAGAACTGACACGAATAATTCGGACTTTTGGATGATCCCCACGAGAGGAAACCAGCAAAGACTCAAGGCAGGCAAAAAATTCATTGTCAGCCTGACCGAAAACAATCTTTCTTATCTGAATCTGGCTCCCCCGAGTGGCCTTCACTCAAGGCCGTAACTGAAAAGAACTCTCCAAGGTCTTATCCGAAAAAGGCTCTGCCCCCACCACGCCCCACCACTCCATATCCTTTCCCCGAGTCTCAACGTCCTCGCTGGATCCTGATGTTCTCCCCCCACGTGGAGTGGACTGATTGCACTGCGCGCCACCGGATGCGTGTGCACGGGCCGCTTGGCTGGTACTTTTTTCCTGACCCATATGATGTCTTCGTAATAAGTTTGTTATGCTTGTGCTGAGGTTTTTTTTGTGAATCCCACAACATGTGCCTCTGATCAAGGACATGTTGTGTGAGACACCTTTTTTTTATCCTCTCCCCCCCATCCCCTATGTGATCATATTTTCTTCTGCTAAAAGTGCCCTGGCTGGAGGGTGGTGTACTTGGGCATCTATGGGCATACTCGAGCATGTGCTTGTGGGTGCTTGTGGTGTGCTTGAGTATACTGCTCTCTGACAATGGTAGAAGCGCTGTTATAGCTGCTGCCCCAAGCACCATTGACTCCTGTCCATATGTTGTTGTTGTTTCTGTATGTTTCTCTTGGACGGTGTACTGGGAAGACAAATTTCACTGTGTTGGGATGCTGGCTCAGTGACGATAATAAATCTGATTCTGATTCTGATCTGTCATCTGTTCATTGATGGACTCATGAATGAGTGACGGCTGAATCACTTACACTTCCTCAGACCTGGTCTCAGCCATCGTTCTCCAGCAGGCTCCACCCTGAAAGGAGGGGGGGGGGGGGGGTGAGACCAGTACAGTCCCTTTCAGCAGGTAAACATGGACATTACACCCAGACACTGATGCAGGAACAGTCTAACACTTGGAAAGATGCTCTTGAATGCAGCAGGCATCACTCATGAAATCTGAGTAGATTTACACATAAATCACCTCCTTACTAAAAACCTACTCCTGATTCACAAACATCTTGTGAAGCTCATTCTTGTTCTTAAGAACCTGTGTACATTAGTGAACTAAAACTGAGGGCAGGCTGGGAATGTTCTCCTGCAGCTCAAAGATTAGCATAAATCCTGTTCAGGGACCAATCATATAAGGTGTAAAGATGCACACTCCTAAACTCATCTCATGAATCTTATAAGGAGGCTGTGATATTAAAAATTGCATTTTGAGGTCTAAATCGCTGTGTCATGAGTCCATGACTTATGATCTCAATTCCTGTCGGCCGAAGGACATGATTTGTTATCGTTTTGACATGTAGGCGTCTAGACAGTGTATTTCAAGGTCTCCTTGTTTTTCACTGATGCTTAAGATGAACTGTTCGCCATTTGTCATTCTGGACCATCCTGCATTCTGTGATGAGAGTTAATGACCTCTCTGAATTGTATATGACTTGGAGAATAAAATCTGCTTTGCACCTCCGTCGTTGTCCAGTGCTGGTTTAACAACCGATTGACTGCTTCACCAGTGCACAATAATAAGAATTCCTACGAGTGAGAATACATCCAAATTCTCAACTTTACAGAGGCAGCTTTGACAAGTGCTCCACTTTTGAAATGTTTCTGGTGAGACCTGAGGTTGGAGAAAAATAGCTCCAAAACTGGACCACAGCACTTCTGTTCCCTCTGTGACCAGAACTAAATTCAGACATTTATGCCTATTGATTAGGAGAAATATGTTATATTTCACTCTGTTCTCATATTTAAAAGATGTGTTTAATAGGCATCAGCATATTGTCCATATGAGAAATCAAGCCTGTAAAGTCTGAGAACAACAGCAGTATTTATGTGCACTCCTCATTTTCACAAGTTCTACACGTGGTCAGAAGAAGGAGATTTTGTTCGTATCTACAAAAATTTTCTATCTACCAACATTTTCATGAGTTCTGAAATCTCATTCTGTTCAGTTTATGTATAAACCTGTTCTGCTCACATTTCATGAATGAGGTCCACTGTCTGCAGCTCTTCCTCCTCCATCAGACACAGTGTGTCTGCAGCAGCTGTTTCCTACCTGAGAGTCTCCAGTTTCCAGTTTGGATCCTCCAGTCCAGCTGACAGATGCTTTACTGCTGCCTCTCCTGGATGGTTGTAGCTCAGGTCCAGCTCTCTCAGATGGGAGGGGTT
This sequence comes from Hirundichthys speculiger, assembly GCA_018398805.1. NCBI lineage: Eukaryota > Metazoa > Chordata > Actinopteri > Beloniformes > Exocoetidae > Hirundichthys > Hirundichthys speculiger. The sequence continues at coordinate 25,224 of JAGFBZ010001604.1, read as the reverse complement.
GGAGCTCAGAGCTGAGACCAGAGAAGTACAGCCTTCCTCTGTGATCAGACAACCTGACAGTCTGCAGAAAAACATGACAGATACTCAGAGAACTGCTCTGAAGCTGACTGTGTTCTCATGTTGACCTGATGGTGGCACTAAAAGAGAAGTCAGAGGATCAAAAATGGACATTTGCTTAAGGACAACATGAAATAACATGAAGTCTGAAGTAAACTGGTAGACTGACAGCTCTGTGGCTTGGTTAGTGAAGTTCCCCAACATGTTTCTCCTGGTACTCTGGTTTCCTTCCAGAGCCCAGAAACATGGGTGTTGGTCTAGTGCAGCCTTTCTCAACCTTTTTTCAGTCATGACACCTTTCAAAAGTGAATAAAATCTCACGACACCCCAGAGTAAAGTATAATCCAAAGCCACACTGCATCGCTCCGACTGTAAATGCATACGTCCCGTTTATTCTGTTTAAATAACCTGAACACGATAACTGCACCAGAGTAGGCCTCAGCAGGAAAGCTTCTTTTCATCCGTGATGTGCTTGCTTCCATCCATCATCCTTGTATCGCCTCTTTTTAGCCTTATCGCTAGCAGCTACCTTTGCTACCTATGGAGCAGATTCAGAGCTGGTGGATGAAGACTTGCATGAAGAAGTCGGCTCCTCTGTGATGTTCCGTTCCTGTGGGGCTTTTCTTTTTAGAAAATGATCCATGATGCTGCTAAAAAGTTCTCTTTGCTATCTGTGAATTAAAATTCCAGCGGTTAAAAGATATTACGACGTAATCTAACTGGGCAGTCACGTTGACCTTACGTTGACCCCGTACAGATGTTGTTAACATTGGGAAATGGGCATGTGAGACATATTTTTTATTATTCATTTCATATCCAATTATGTATCTTATTTATTTATTCATTCATTCATAGGTGAAAAGTATGTATTTATGTATGCATACATATATTTATACAGTGGTACCTTTACTTACGAAATTGATTGGTTCTGGAAGTAGTTTCGTAACCTGAAAATTTCTTAAGTAGAGACGCGTTTTCCATGTAAATGCCCTAATCCGTTCCAAGCCCCCCAAAATTCGAACATCATTTTTTAAAATAAATTATAAATAATACATGAAATGACATAAAAACCTGTAAGAAATACATATTAGAACTAGAAAAACATTTGGAGAGCGCAGACCTCCACTTAACACAACAGTTATCAAAAATTTGTAAGTGATCCAGAATCCAGGATTTCTTCCGAATCACACCCAAAATGAAATCAGTTCTTCCTTTTCACATTTCTGACAACTCCTGAAAATTTCATCAAAATCCATCCATAACTTTGAGTTATCTCGAACACAGACAGACAGACAAACAAACAGATAAACGCCGGCAAAAACATAACCTCCTTGGCGGAGGCCTCCTCTTACTTCCTGCTCTCCAGCGAAGGCGGACGCTTTTCTGTGAACTCCTATCTCTATCTGATCCTCGCAGCTCTTTGTCCTGTCTGCGTGTTTTTGGATACGGATAATATCTGAATATCTAAATCTCTAACTATGGATTTGGTCAGCTGGTCTCTCAATGCAATTGATCAAATTTTCTCGACGAGGAGGGAGGGAAGAGGAGAGCCCTCGTGTCCGGACGGAACACACGCAGCTGGGTACGTTCAGGATTCATGGTCGAAATGGCGACTGAACTGCCAGGCTCCTCTGTTCATCGAGGACGCTGAAGATGTTTACATATTTGGATTTATGATCACGGGATTCCTGCTGTTTGGAGTTGGCGGATACCTGATGTATTGGAAAATTAAGCGCACGGATGCTGCTATTCCTGACCTCTTGTCCGTGTGCGTGGCTGTGAGCCGTGCTGTGAGTGCCGAGACTGTTAAGATAGACGAGATGAATCGGAAACTGGATGTGATTCACGGTGTGAGCCACCGACAGCTGATGATGCATGAACTCATGGGGAAAATTGATAACAACCTGGGAAAACTACATGCACAGCTCGGGGAGAACTGACATGAATAATTCGGACTTTTGGATGATCCCCACGAGAGGAAACCAGCAAAGGACTCAAGGCAGGCAAAAAATTCATTGTCAGCCTGACCGAAAACAATCTCTCTTATCTGAATCTGGCTCCCCCGAGTGGCCTTCACTCAAGGCCGAATTGAAAGAACTCTCCAAGGTCTTATCCGAAGAAGGCTCTGCCCCCACCACGCCCCACCGCTCCATATCCTTTTCCCCGAGTCTCAACGTCCTCGCTGGATCCTGATGTTCTCCCCCCACGTGGGCCGGACTGATTGCGCTGCGCACCACCGGCTGCGCGTGCACGGGCCGCTTGGCTGGGACACTTTTCCTGCCCCATCTGATGTCTTAGTAATGAGTTTGTTATGCTTGTGCTGAGGTTTTTTTTGTGAATCCCACAACATGTGCCTCTGATCAAGGACATGTTGTGTGAGACACCTTTTTTTTATCCTCTCCCCCCCATCCCCTTTGTGATCATATTTTTCTTCTGCTAAAAGTGCCCTGGCCGGAGGGTGGTGTACTTGGGCATCTATGGGCATACTCGAGCATGTGCTTGTGGGTGCTTGTGGAGTGCTTGAGTGTACTGCTCTCTGGCAAGGGTAGAAGCGCCATTTATGGCTGCTGCCCCAAGCACCGTTGACTCCTGTCCATATGTTGTTGTTGTTTCTGTATGTTTCTCTTGGACGGTGTACTGGGAAGACAAATTTCACTGTGTTGGGACGCTGGCTCAGTGACGATAATAAATCTGATTCTGAGGTAAAAATTGTTTGTTTACCTGGGTTGCTGGGTTACGCTCATACAGACAAGGGGCCCTCCTAGCCAATGGGATGCCAGGAAGATGCTAAGCGATAACCAATGGCAGAGCAGCTCGGACGCACCACTTTCAAATCGAGATACAGAGCCGACAGCTATGTTTACGTTCGGTAAACTCTGGGAGCTGTGAGTAGCAGCGCGTCCTGTATTCTTTCTTTCGTATTTCTTTCGTAACGAGAGGCAATATTTTCCCTTTGAGGCGTTTCATAACCTGAAAATTTCGTATGTAGAAACATTCATAAGTAGAGGTACCACTGTATATGAAATGTCAGAATAGGTCATTTTTTTGATGACACCCCTGAAGCAGTCAGACGACACCCCAGTGTGCTGCGACACCCCGGTTGAGAAAGGCTGGTCTAGTTAGTGATTCTAAATGGCTGGTAGATAATAGAAGGGTGGTTTAACAGTTGGATGAATCCTGACCTGAGAGTTTCCAGTTGACAGTGTGAACTCTCCAGTCCAACCGACAACAGCTGGGCTCCTAAATCCTGCAGGTCGTTGTTACTCAGGTCCAGTTCTCTCAAACTGGAGGACTGACAGCTGAGGAGTGAGGACAGAGCTTCACAGCTTCTCTCTGAGAGGCTGCAGATATTTAGTCTGAAAGTAAAACATTGACCAAGAATACAACATTTGTGAAACTGATAAACTGCTTCAGAAGAGCCTAATTTAAATGTAATCTGCTGAACAACTTGATGATTACTAACTTCAGAGTTTCCAGTTTACATTGAGGACTCTCCAGTCCAACAGACAGAAGCTTCACTCCTGAATCCTGCAGGTGGTTGTTACTCAGGTCCAGTTCTCTCAGCTTGGAGGACTGAGAGCTGAGAACTGAAGACAGAGCTTCACAGCTTCTCTCTGAGATGTTTACAGCCACTCAGGCTAAATAAGAAACATAAACAAATACAAGTGGTATCATTAAATAAGTAGTTTGATAAAAGGAAAGTGTTGGTGCACTATAGTCAGCCTCAGGGATCGCTGGATTTCTAGAGTCTCATGAGCTAATCAAGCCTGATAGGACTCCGTCAGCTTGCAGCTACCTTCAGGTGTCAACCACCAGTATCAAGGACTGCCACCATGACAGACACCAACGACCTTGAAGCCACAGCTCTGGTCAGCTGCCTCAGCAAAGGAGGCCTAGAATATCAAACTCAATATCCAACATCTTCTTCTCGATATAGCTGAGGGTCTTTTAAAGGTGGGAGTTGAACATCTTTCTGATGTTCCCAGCAAACCCTCACAATACAATTGGGCCAACTGAACCATCCCAGCACCCTCCCCCACCATCTGATCCAACTCACCACCAGGTGGTGATCAGGTGACAGCTCAGTTCCTTTCTTCACCTGAGTGTTTAAAACAGTAAGATGGCATGAATATGAAGTTAGTCATTGACCTGAATTGTTCCATGAATTTATGGACACCAGTATGATGTTCAAAAATGGTGCTTCTTATGAACAAAACGTGGCTGGCACAAAAATCCAGTGAAAAAAAAAAATGCTTGCTTTTAAATCAGGGGTGTCAAACTGATCCATGAAAGGGCCGTGTGGCGGCTGCAGGTTTTTGTTCCAACCATGCAGAAACACAGCTGACTTGATTCATTCAATCAACTGAACTGGTTTAGACCTTTTAGTGAAGTTGAACTAGTTGATTGACTAAAGCAAGTCAGCTGTGTTTCTGCATGGTTGGAACACAAACCTGCAGCCACACGGCCCTTTCATGGATCAGTTTGATACCCGTGATTTAAATAGAAGAAGCAGTTTCTCCCAATTACACCCCTCTGAGTATCACTGTTATCAAACACTTGAGCCCTCAGGTTCCCCAGCAGAGCAGTGAAGACTGTCTAGGAGCACCTTCTACTTACCCACTACCCACCAAACATCCATGGACGTCTTTTGTGAATCTAAATAAGGTCGGCCCGTCGTGACCATTATTTAGTCCAAAAGAAGATGCTGAAAACCCATCCCTGTTTAGCCATTGTTTCCTGGTCCAGATTTACCCCAAAAAAAGACTTTGAAAATTTGGAAGACATTTGTGTGAAGGGACAAAGTACAGAAGAATGTCGACATGCTGAACCTTACAAGAAGTTCCAGACCATGTAAACATTATTTTAGCAAGAAAAAGATCAGCACTGATGGCGTAATAAGTGGAGATGCTGTCTACTTCTACTGAAATAACTGGAGGAGACTACTATCACAGAAAGGCACAGGTCTGCAAAGCCCCAGAAGAAGAATGTGAGTTATATCCCACTGCCCACCCATGACCCTGTGGTTACTTGGGTATTCCTTATAAAACGTGGGCAGTATATCCTATGTGCTCTATGCATCACAAGTCATTCGCCTCAATCCTAAATGCTCTGATAGTATTTTTTGATTGTGTGCATAGGTTGTGAGGATGTCTTCTCAAGGGAGATGTCTGCAGTAAATCAGTCTTGGACTGTGGTGCCAGATTATTGTTACTAGCACTTTTCACCAAGCTCATCGCATTCCACAATAGTTAATGAGGCCACCAGGATCTACTGGGATTGTTGTCAGGTCAGAGAGGCAACATAGGTGGTGTTGACAGAGGAGGCAAAAGCTGGGCTACTAGCCCAATAGAGGAAACAACTACGTATACTTTGAGAAACTCATAGCAGAGCATATTAAAGCCTCTCAGCTTTGATCACTTTGCAAATTGATCAAAACAATCAACTACACAGCCCTCCACACTGCACTGTTCCCCCTGGAGAAGCCAGAGAGCTATCCCACCAAGCAAAGTTACGTTGGAAAGACAACTTTATCAGGCATCTAGACCAGTGGTCCCCAACCTTTTTGTAACCATGGACCGGTCAACACTTGACAATTTTACTGCGGACCGGGGGGGGGGGGGGGGGGGGGGGGGGGGGGGGGGGGGGGGGGGCTTCCTCGTTACATTATGCCAATAATATAACATGAGTATAACATCGAAGTCTCTGGTAACATGTATCATCCTCTATATCTATTAAATTAAAAAAAACTAGAAAAGCGCAGACCTCCGTCAAGCACACAACAATTATCGAAAATTTTAAAGTGATCCAGAATCCAGGATTTCTTCCGGATCACACCCAAAATGAGATTTGATTTTGTGAGCTTGGTATCACCTGTGGTGATAAATCCATATTTCAGTAGGTCTCTCCTGGTATTGTCTGTAAAAAGCTTTTTCTTGGAGGCTGTTCTTCTTTCTCTTCACTGTGCATTTCCCCTTCACAAGGAAACTTTCCAAAAAAGTCTTGTTTTATTACTCATTTTGCTAGCCGGGTTAAATTTTGGCATTCAAGTTATTGAGATGTAACCGAGAGAATCCGGTCATTTTTCAAAATAAAAGATTTTTCACAATAAAAGCTCGTTCAGACTCATATAATAAATAAAACTTAAAAAAAAAACTATTTTTTTCTTGCGCGGATCGGTACCAAGTGATCCACGGCCTAGTACCAGTCCGCGGCCTGGGGGTTGGGGACCACTGATCCAGACCACGTTTTGATTGGTTTGAAAAGTGAAAGGTGAAAACTTCAGGGAAGTTGAAAAGACGTCCATCGACATCTAAATTTGGCTGAAAAGGTGAAAAGCCGTTACTTCTGAGACATTGAAAATGAAAAGACGTCTACACAAAGACGTCCATCAACATCTAAATTTGGTTGAAAAGTGAAAGGTGATAAAAGCTACACAAAGGGACAAAATCCGTCATTTTTAAGATGTTATAGTTGAAGCCTGAAGTTTACATACACTTTGCAAAAACACACAATTTTTTTGTCTCACTGTCTGAAGTCAAATCAGACTAAACCTCTCCTGTTTCAGATCAGTCAGGATTACCCAAAATTATTTCAAAGAGAATTTTATATTATTTTCAACGTCAAAAATTTACATACACAAAAAGTACTAAGTCTTTAAACAACATAGGGAAGCCCAGATGATGAGGTCATGGCTTTGGAAGCTCCTGATAGATTGAATGACAACATGTGAGTTAATTGACGGCACACCTGGGGACGTAATGAAGGCCACACCTCAAACACTTTGCTTGCTTGTTTGAAATCATGGGAAAGTCAAAAGAAATTGGCCAGGAAGCTAAAACTTGGGCACAAATGGGTCTTCCAAATGGACAATGACTCTAAGCACACTGCTAAAATGGTTAAAAAGTGGCTTGAGGATGACAAAGTCATTGTCTTGGAGTGGTCATCAAAAAGCCCTGATCTGAATCCCATCGAAAAATTTGTGGTCAGATCTGAAAAGGCATGTGTGAGCGAGGAGGAAATCGACAAACCTGACTCAGTTCCACCAGTTCTGTCAGGAGGAATGGACCAGAAATCCAGCAGTTTCAGAAGTTTGTGGACGGTTCCCCAAAACATTTGACCCAAGTCATGCAGTTCAAAGGAAATGTTACTCGATACTAAAGAAATGAATATAAACATTTGACCTTGAAGAAAATAAAATTAATTTTCCTCTCATTATTGTGGCATTTAACAAAATGAAATAATTGAAGTAAACCTGACTGACCTGAAACAGGAGAGGTTTAGTCTGATTTGACTTCAGACAGTGAGACAAAAAAATGAAACATGTTTTTGCACGGTGTATGTAAACTTCTGGCTTCAACTGTAACATCTTAAAAATGACAGCTTTTATCCCTTTGTGTAGCTTTTATCACCTTTCACTTTTGAATCAGGAGTGCTGAAGCAGGGAAACATCTAAGACATGCAGGACAGCGGCCCTTGAGGCCTGGAGTCCGACACCCCTGGGCTACAAGAAGGCTGAGTAAATAATTTCATTTTAGCCCAATGCCTCTGATCCTGTGCAACTCCATGCAGGCCCTCTCAAGAAAACTGGTTCCAGAACCCATGCTAAGTGTTGAGGTGAGTGTGATTTTATCTACCGTCTAGCTTTAAATCTTGAAAACAAGCTCAGGTTCCTTCCTCTCTAGAGAGGTAAAATTATATGTCCTAAGAGCCAATTTCAGTAACCAAAGGTCCAACTGATGAGGCGTCTTCATCTGCTACCTGCACCACACAGCACCCAGCTGATAGTGGAACCTCAGATTTAGAGGGAACAAAGCAGGTTCCTGCTGGTCCTAGAACAGTGGACCAGTTCTTTATGGACAGAATTCTAAGGCGCAGCCAAGGGGCAGAGGGTTTGGTGGCCTAAGGACTCCATCTCGGCTTTATGGGATGGTATGTTCCAGTTGATGTCATCAAAGCATGGTCTCTTCAGCTCTCACTGGAGCTGTTGCAGCCGAGAGTGTGAAGGATGAGAAGGATGAGAATCAGCATCCCTAAATCTAAGACCATAGTTCTGTTCTTAGTTGATAAAGGATGAAATATTCACTCCAGGTTCAGGGTAAGGTGTTGCCTGAAGTGAAATTTAGTATCACGGGGTCTTATTCATGAGAGATGAAAAAATGGAACAGGGGATTGACAGGTGGATCAGTGCATCATATGCAGTGGAGTGAAGTCTGTACATGTCTGTGGCGGTAAAAAGAGAGCTGAGCTAAAAGGCAAGACTCTCAGTTAACTAGTTCATCTCTGTTCCTTTCCTTCATCTCTGGTCATAAACTGTAGGTAGTCACTAAAAGAACAAGATGTGAACACCAGGGAGGTCAGGGCCTTTCTGCTTAGACTGCTGACCTATGGCCCCAACCCAGGTATGTTAAAGTTAATAAATGGATAGAAAGTATGTTTTGTCTTTTTTACATATTTAAAAAAGTTAGTGCATTTAAAAATAAATTTGTCCAAGTACTCACAGAGCTTTCTTGAAGGCTTTGACCACTGGCAGAAGTCTCAGTAGGGCATTCCCAGATCCAGAGTATTTCTTCAGGTCAAACACTTCCAGATCTTTCTCTGATGACAGTAAGATGAAGACCAGAGCTGACCACTGAGCAGGAGACAGTTGATCTGTGGAGAGACTTCCTGAACTCAGGGACTGTTGAATCTCCTCCACCAGAGAACGATCATTCAGTTCATTCAGACAGTGGAACAGATTGATGCTTTTCTCTGGAGACAGATTCTCACTGATCTTCTTCTTGATGTATTGAACTGTTTCCAGACTGGTCAGTGAAGTTCTTTCATTTGGTGACAACAAACCTCGTAGGAGAGTCTGATTGTTCTGCAGTGAAAGACCCAGGAGGAAGCGGAGGAACAAGTCCAGACCACCATTTGGACTCTCTAAGGCCTTGTCTACAGCAGTTTGGTAGAAATGTGTCTCTGCACCTTCCTTGTGTCTTGTTTCAGAAACCTGAGAGGTTGTTGGATCTTCCAGCGGGTTGACTCCAGAGTTGATGAAGGTCAGATGGACATGAAGAGCAGCCAGAAACTCCTGAACACTCAGATGGATAAAGCAGAAACACCTTCTCTTGGTAGAGACCGCTCACCTCTTTAAAAATCTGTGTGAACACTCCTGAGTACACTGAGGCTTCTCTGATATCGATGCCACACTCTGTCAGGTCTGATTCATAGACAAACAGGTACCCTTTCTGCAGAAGGTCAAAAGCCAGTTTTCCCAGAGACTCAATCATCTTCCTGCTCTCTGGACTCCAGTGTTGATCTGTCGCAGTTCCTCCATCATACTTGACCTTCTTCACTTTAGCCTGAACCACCAGGAAGTGGATGTACATCTCAGTCAGGGTCTTGGGCAGATCTCCTCTCTCCCTGGTTTTCATCATATTCTCCAGAACTGTAGAAATGATCCAGCAGAAGACTGGAATGTGACACATGATGTGGAGGCTTCGTGATGTCTTGATGTGGGAGATGATCCTGCTGGACTGGTCCTCATCTCTGAACCTCTTCCTGAAGTACTCCTCCTTCTGTGGGTTAGTGAACCCTCTGACTTCTGTCACCATGTCAACACACTCAGGAGGAATCTGATTCGCTGCAACAGGTCGTGTGGTTATCCAGACACGAGCAGAGGGAAGCAGTTTCCCCCTGATGAGGTTTGTCAGCAGCACATCCACTGAGGTGGACTCTTTAACGTCAGTGAGGACCTCATTGTTCTGGAAGTTCAGAGGAAGTTGACACTCATCCAGACCATCAAAGATGAACATGACCTGGAACTCCTCAAACTTGCAGATTCTTTTGGTTTCAGCAAAAAACAGATGAACAAGTTCCACCAAACTCAACTTTCTCTTTTTCAGCACATTCAACTCTCTGAAGGCAAATGGAAACATTAACTGGATGTTCTGGTTGGCTTTGCCTTCAGCCCAGTCCAGAGTGAGCTTCTGTGTCAAGACTGTTTTCCCAATGCCAGCTACTCCCTTCGTCATCACTGTTCTGATTGGCCCATTTCTTCCAGGTGGGGGTTTGAAGACATCTTCATATCTGATTGTCATTTCTGGTCTGTCTGGTTTCCTTGTTATGTTTTGAAACTGTGTGTGTTTTGGTGTTCATCAGTGACCTCTGCAGCCCCTTCTTCTGTGATGAAGAGCTCTGTGTAGATCTCATTAAGAAGAATTTGCTTTCCAAACTTAGGAATTCCCTCAAACACAAACTTGAACCTGTCTTTCAGTTTAGATTTGAATTTTTGTTGACAGACTTCAGCAGATGCATCTAAATAAACAAGAACGAAAGCATACCAGTTAGTTTTTTTCAAAAAGGAAAACAAAAAAACATTTAACTGACCTTAAGTATCAGTATTTAATATTCCTTGATTAACTATAACAGCTTGACTTGCCAGTTTAGTCAGCCAAGGGTCTTGCACGCCAAGGCTCACGCTTTCGGCTGCCACCCATAACACACTGCACCCGACTCCTATGGCCCTCCTTGCGGGTGGTGGGTCCACGTGGAGGGAACCCATGTAACCCAAACGGGGTTGCCTTCACCCATGGGGCCCGCCGAGGCCCCATGGGTGAAGGCCTGGCCACCAGGCGCTCCCAAACGAGCCCCTCACCCAGGCCTGGCTCCAGGGTGGGGCCCCGGTAACCCTAACCCGGGCGAGGGACATTGAGCTCTTGTTTTAATTTTCTTCATAAGACCAAATGTCTTATGAGGTGAGAAGTTCAGTCATTCGGGAGAGACTCAGAGTAGAGCCGCTGCTCCTTCACATCAAGAGGAGCCAGTAGAGGTGGTTTGGGCATCTGGCTAGGATGCTCCTCAGACGCCTCCCTGGAGAGGTGTTTCGGGCATGTCCAACTGGGAGAAGACCACGAGGCAGGCCCAGGACCCGCTGGAGAGATTATATCACTTGGTTGGCCTGGGAGCACCTCGGGGTTCTCCCAGAGGAGCTGGTGGAAGCGGCCGAGGGGAGGGAGGTCTGGGCCTCTCTGCTGAAGCTGCTGCCCCCGCGACCTGACATCAGACCAAGCGGAAGTTAATAGATGGATGGATCTTGATTTGCCACTTAATATTGAGTGAGGCCCCTTTTGCCTGGGTCTCCGTGGATTTGGCTCGTTTTTTTTTAAATTTCTATCAGGTCACATTAGACTGGTCTCTCAGAAGAGAGTGAACACCCTAGACTCTTTGATTTTTCTTCTTGGAACTCTTCTTCAGTAATTTGCATGTGGTGGTTGCTGAGGCAAAAATTTCAGGTTTTGGAGGAGCTTGATAAGGCCATGAAAAATGATTTTTGTTTAGCTCCAAAAAATATTCTGGTAAACAATCAGGCAGCTTAGGAAAGGGAAGCAGCACTTCACCAACACTGTGTACAGTGGGGGTGAAGTGCTGCTGATGTTGTCACACTATAGAAACATTACTTTGAGGTTCTTCTCAATCTCACTAACATGTCTTCCATAGAGGAAACTGAGTCTGTGGACTCTGAGGTGGGCTTGCCTATTACCAGTGCTGAGGTCACTGAGGTACTTAAGAAGCTGCACGGCTCTGGGAGTGGATGAAATCTGCCCTGAGTTCCTTGAGGCTCTGGACATTCTAGGCATGTCTTGACATGTCTCTGCAACATTGCATGGTCATCAGGGGCAGTGCCTCTGGATTTGCAGACTTGGGTGGTGGTTCTTCTATTGAAGAAGGGGCTGTAGGATATATTCTACGTACAGGGAGTCACAGTCCTCACAAGCACACATTATTTTATGATTGGTTTGACACACAGTAGGGTATACATATTCAAGGAAATATCACATCTCTCTTCTGATTGGTTCATGCTCAACAGAGGCGTTCATAGTCAAAACACACCACCCCTCTCAGTTCACAAGGTTAACCTGTTTACTGAACTGAAGACATGATGCCACCTCAAGGCTAGGCTGCTGCCAAGGTCGGGCTGTACTACCACCTGCCAAAGCAACTTCCTGCACCTGGCTCGCCAATGGTCATGTGCTAACAGCAACTACCCTTATGTGTATGTGGAAGAACAAACCCATTACAATAACATTTCCATATTTCAATATTTCAATAACAACCTCACATGATGCCACGCTTCTCTTGGCCATAAATCCCAAGGTCTCTCAAGAGCTTCAGGAGTATGGGGTAATGGGTTAGTTGCTACGGGCTTTCCAGTCCCTATACAAATAGGCCAAGAATTTGGTCTGCATTGCCAAAAGTAAGTTGTGTTCATGTCATCATGCCAATTAGCTCAACTCTCTTTTCACCACAGCCAACCAGTACAGAGCACATTGATTGCTGCAGATGCAGCACTGATCACTCATCACTGACCACCTGTCCAGCTCCATTCATCCCTCACTTGTGACCAAAACCCGGAGATACTTAAACTGCTCACCTTCTCACCCCTTTCCAACTGAGAACCAAGGTCTCAGATTTGGAGGTGCTGATTCTCTTCACCACCACATCATATGCGGCTACTCAACTGAAGATCACGGCTTGATGAAGCCAACAGGACCACATCAACTGCAAAAAGCAGAGACGTAATCCTAAAGGTCACCAATCGGGACCTGCTCTGCTCCTTGGCTGTGCCTGAGTATTCTTCCCATTGAAGTTATGAACAGAATCGGTGACAAAGGGCAGCTCTGATGGAGTCCCAATCTCACTTGGAACAAATCCAGTGTCACCAATACAAATCAAACTCACTTCTTTTGTATAGGACTGAATTGCTCATAGCAACATACCCAGTAGCTCATTCTCCTGGAGCTACCCCCAGAGGACACTCTGAAGGCTAAGGAGTCTGATTCCCCTGTAATTGGATGCAGCCTCCGGTCTTCCTTCTTAAAAAGGGGAACCACCCCAGTCTCCCAGTCCAGAGGCACTTCCCCCAATGTTCATGCAAAGTTGCAGAAGCATGTAAACAGAAACAGCCCTATGACATCCTCAACTCAAGACACAGTAATAGGCGAGCCCATCCCAGAGTCCACAGACTCAACCTCTTCTGGGTAAGAGGTGTCAGTGGGATAGAGAAGGTCCTTGAGTCAAGGTCAGAATTGCCAGAATCTTTTCTGGTTTTAAAGTTACTTTCCATGGCCTGACCAAACTCCTCCCATACCCGAGTTTTTGTCTCATCTATCACCACAACCCACTTGGCCTGCTGGTACCTGTCAGCTGTTTCCCAAGTCCCACAAGCTAACCAAGCTCAACAGGACTCCTTCAGCCTGACAGCGTATCTCACCCAGGATGTCCACCACTGAGTTTGAAAATTGACAACTCAGCAGATACTGATAACTTGACAATGGGAACTCCAGTCGGCCACCTCGACAATCTTGGCACTGAACATTCAAGTTCAATGTACAATGTTCTGTACTACATAAAAGATCTTCCTGATAGTTTATAGAGAATTGGTAAAATTGCAGACTTTGGGACCTTTACATTTTGGTACAATGACAGAAATCGGTATAAAGCTAGACAGTATGATGGAAAAACAGAAAGTAGTAGGCTTGGGCGGTATCCAAATTTTGTTACCGTCAAACCTCCCTCACATTTTACCGGGGTATACGATAAGCCCCCCCCCCCCCCCCCCCCCCCCCCCATTATGTACCCCAGGCGCGCTGCCGCGGGGCTTTACAGTACTGTACTATTCCCAGCGTTGATGCGCCTGGGAAAAAAAAGGCGAGTTTACCTCGAAACAGCAGTTCAGTGCTTAAATATAAAGTTGGCTCAACTACAGTTGTTATTTGTTTGTGTATTTCTTGCTTTTCACTGTAGTTTTAACTGTTCCTTCTCTGCCCCAGCTCATCTCTGCTGCCGAGGTGTGTTTGCTGAAACGCGCTTTATAGTAAAGTGTCTGATGCCGGACGTTTCACTTCCTATAAATTCTTCAACATAAAAGTCCAACATTATTAGTTTCATTAGAAGCTTTTAGCGATACAGGAGAGAAACTAAACTAAACTTTAAACCACAGAAATCATTCATTGCATTTTTTAATGACGGTATTGAAACTGATACCGCCGCTATTTTTAAATACCAGAAGTAAACGGTATTACCGTAATACCGCCCAAGCCTAGAAAGTAGACATAAAATGTGTTCAGGAAACCAGGTCAAAAGCAGCAAGGCTAGAAATATTGGAGAAGGATGTTTTTTTCTATCATCAGACAAGATTATACTGATAAAGATAAAAATTAGAGAGGTGATGATTAATATTATCAGTGGTTATGCCTAACAAATTTGTTATTAGTTGGAATACAATTAAAATAAATAAAAAATAAATAACATTTCTGGAGTGAGTCAACTGAAGTAAAAGAGAGTATTCCAAGGGGTGATAAAGTGGTAGAGCAAACATGGCAGCCTTCTCATCCTAACTACACAGTACAAAAATAAAAACACAACACTTTTGTTTATATGTCTCAGTCCTGGGCTGGTGTGGTCACACGTGGTCTGTGGTTTTGAGGCCGGTTGGATGTACTGCCAAATTCTCTGACACGCCTTTGAAAACGGCTAATGGTAGAGAAATGAGCATTCAGTTGACGGGCAACAGCTCTGGTGGACATTCCTGCAGTCAGCATGCCAATTGCACACTCCCTCAAAATTTGGGACATCTGTGGCATTGTGCTGTGTGATAAAACTGCATATTTTAAAGCGTTCTTTTATCGTTGCCAGTCTAGGACAGACCTGTGTAATAATCATGCTGTCTAATCAGCATCTTGATATGCCACACCTGTGAGGTAGATGGATTATCTCAGCAAAGAAAGAAGTTCTCACTAACACAGATTTAGACAGATTTGTGAACAATATTTGAGAGAAACAGACCTTTTGTGTCCATAGAAAAAGTTTTCGATCTTTGAGTTCAGCTCATGAAAAATGGGTGAAAAAACAAAAGTGTTGAAATAATATTTTTGTTCAGGGTAGTTCTCTTCCTACTGCTCTGTGGGTTTTCATATTATGTTTTCCCAAATATGAGAATGAAATCTAAGCAAAGATTTTGTGTTGAGGAGGATCCTGGCTAAGAGTCAACGTCTGATCTTAGTTTTCAAGCCCTGACTCCACCACCACCCATGAAGGATTTAGTTGGGAGCTTTACTCGTATGAACTTAGACTCAGTACTGAGAATGTGATTGAAATAATTCCAGGACCCACCAAGTCTGCTGTCAATCAAAGACATAAAATCAGCATCTGAGCTCCTCATTTCATCATAAACTGAGAGGAATATAACATAGATGACAAACTCAGAGGAGAGGTGTGTGTAGGGGGGCAGTTGGAAAGACATGTAAGTAGCCCACGTACAAGCCAACACTGGGTTGTTCATTTTGGCAGTGTACAAGTCAAAAAGTGAAGCAACAGGAATGCTGCCTTGGAAGGGCAAAATTTCCACCCATAGTGGGCATGTTTTCTTCTGTATGATACATTTTGATGACACAGAAAAAAAGCTGAACTTTGTTCACAGGAACATCCAGGACTAGAATCTTTTGGAGGTAAAGTTAGAGTGACAAGATTGAGATGGTTTGGACACATAAAGAAGAAAATAATTAAAATTTTCCTAGAAGGATGCTGCAGATGCAGCTGCCAGGCAGGACAAAAAGGAGAAGACCAGAGAGCAGATGTCTTAATGTGCAGATAGACGATATGAAGTTGGTGTGACAGAGGAAGATGCAGAAGACAGGATGAGATGGAAAGAAGTCATCTGCTCTGGTGACCACTAAAGGAAGAAGACGAAAGAAGAGGAAGAAAAATACCTCCATGCAAATCTAATAGTTTTTTCTTTGTTTTTTTTGTTTTTTTTTTTATTATTGTAGGTTTTTAGTTGTGTGCTGTTGTGTAATAAGTCTTACATATCCTCTGGCATCACAATTGTCCTTGGATGAATAAAGTTCTATCTTATTTTATGATTGGAGGAAACAACTTCAGGTTAACTGATCTGTGAATGCTGGTCTGTCTCTTCAGAGATTGTGTATAATTTATCTAACAGGTTAAATCAGCCATTCCCAAACTTGAAATGTAAAAAATCTCGGCGGCCCACCCAGACCTTTAATCACAACGGTGATCAACATATACGACTAGAATCTATGTTCCAATGTTAATGTAACAAGTCAACAAATAGGGAGACACTTGCCATATTAAGTTAAGATGACAGTATAATAACACTTAACTGGTTTGTTTTATTACTTCTTAATTTTTAATTTTTTCTAATCATGTCATGAATATTTTACAATAATTAACAACATATTTAAAAAAGATTGAGGATACATACATATACATATTTGCTGAATTTTAATGACCTCACACAGCCCAACTGCAGTACCATGACGGCCCACCAGGGGGCCGCAACGCACACTTTGAGACTCACTGGGTTAAATCTTTAAAGCAGTGCCCCCTGGTGGGCCGTCGTGGGACTGCAGGTGAGCTGTGAGAGGCCATTAAAATTAAACAAATGTGTTTTAAATCCTCAATCTTTTTTAAATATGTTTTTTTTACTGTAAAATATTCATGACATGATTAAAAAAACATTAAGAAGTAATAAAACAGACCAGTTAAGTGTTATTCTACAGTCATCTTAACTTAATATGACAAGTGTCACCTTATTTGTTGACCCCTTACATTAATATCGGATCACGGTTCCTTGTCCTGTATGTTGATTCACAGTTGTGATTAAAGGTTTTGGTGGGCTGCGGAGATTTTTCACATTTCAAATGGGGCCTTGGTTTTCTGATGTTTGGGAATGGCTGCTGTAGAGAAATCATCTTACTGTTCTCCAGACGATCAACCAGCTCCTCCTGATTCATTCTCTTCAGGAAGTTCAGAGTGATCTCCAGAAATGACTCTCGGCTACTCTTCATCTGTTCTTCATCCTTGTCCTCCAACACCACCACATCCTCCTTTTGACTCTCTGAGCATTCTGGGTAATTTGTTTCAAGAGTCCTCTTGATCCTCTTGAGTTCACTCCTTACAAAAGTGACGATGTTGTCCTCCAGAAGCTGGAACAGAAGATCATGTGAATGATACAGACTAAAATCATGGAGACAAACATCAGATCCATGTTGAGAGACAGTTTACTGTTCTACAACAGCAGCACTGAGATGACCATCAACAGAACATGCAGAAGCAGTTGTACGTGTACAAACCATGAATATGGAGTCCAGATCTGTTTGATGCTGGTGGGCAGATGAACCACTGGGAGGCTCTGAGATCTGCTGCTGGTCTCTGTGGAGGAATCATGAAGAATCAGTTTGCGGTCTAAACTCTTCATGTTCAAGCTGCTCAGTAAAAATTAGAAATGACAAATAGAATTCATGTTGAGAAAAATAACACTGATATAACTCTTCTGAGCCCTGGAAGAAGCATCCTCTCAGACATCAAGAGTTTATTCTTGTTACATTGTTTTGTTTGTCAGGACGACAACCTGATTACTAAGATACCTGCTGTAGTTCTGTCCTTTTCGAAACACTCTTCAAAGATCCAAACCTTTTTATCTGGTAACCAGTTAATAGTTTTATTGCAGGAAAATGCTGTGTCCATCAAGATACTGTATAATAAAGGAGAGTATTAAAAGTACTTACCTTTCAGAAAGATGACATGGTTCATGTTCAAACTCCACGACGTCTGGTGTAGAACTTTCCCTCTTCCTCCTGATAAAAAATATAATCATTTGAAAATTAGACCATCTTAAGCATATTGTGGACAAATGTAACACCATGTACAGTTCAAGAAATTGTGTTGATTGTAAGATCCCCCCTAGTTGGTTCAGCCTCTGTCTGCCATAGTCTGTTACTGGGCCAGCTCTCTGTTTAAAGGGTCTGAAGTTGTGGTCTGGAAGGATGCCCTTGCTAGATTTCCTCAGCTTTGTTTAAACTGGTGGTGGGGAGACACGCCTAATTCTCACTGCATACTTCCAAATGTCTATCCTGCTACCCCCGATAACTGACCTTGAATGAGTTTGTTAACAGCAGCTCTCCTCTTATGATCTGGGCTCTTGTTATCGACTAGGTTAGGTTTAGTGGCTAGGATAATTAGCCGCAAGGATCTGTAACTATAATGGGCTAGAGTAACCTTTAAGAACCGTATGCTGTTAATGCAAAGGCACACACAAATCTTTACATTCATGAGGGTAAAGACAGGCGGGGGTGTCTAGGCATGTTGCTTCCAGGAACTCTGGTCCAGCCCCTCCTCCTCTCTAGCAGTGAGCAAGGGAAAAATCCAAAAGGATCCAATTTTCATTCTTCAGGACTTGGGAAATACTGGTAAATCCGTTCTTGCATCTCCTTACTCTGTTCTAGTCTTGAAGAATTAATTTTCAGGAAAATCCCTTGATGGTGGTTAGCTCTCGGTCCCAAACGGTCCTTATTCCTTAAGACGTCCCGATCGGAAAACGCTATTTTCACCAAGAACTCTTGGTTTTATGCTTCCTCGTTAGACACTTCCCCTCGGCTCAGCCCCAAATTCACCGTGTTTGGTATCATCCTGGATCCACAACTACTGATTGGTTGATGTACAAGAGGGACGTGCAATATCACATTTACATATCATTCCCGATTGGTTAACATAGTCGGGCATGCAATATTACATTTACATAACATTCTTGATTGGTTAACACACAGTAGGAGATGCATAATTAAAAAAATCACAAAGCACTCCTGATTGGTTGATGCTCAACAGGGGAGGACTTCATTAAATCACATAGCACTCTCCCTTTCCCCCATCACATCAACCCCTCCCAGTTGCTTTACTCTCAAATTCCTCCCAGTTGCTTCACTCTCAAATTCCCTCTAGGTTACCTACCTAGGTTACTGAACCAGTGGCTTGCTATACTGCTAAACCTCTTTACCTAATGCCTTATTTACATATGTGTGTCCATATGTACACAAATGGTACATAAAGTTTAAGCAATTGCTCGACCGGACAACGTTAAGCCCATTTGCTCCACTCCAATACAATTCTGTACATAGCTGCATGAAGTCACCACCCCAAGGTCACGCTGTTTTCAGACAGCCACCAAAACCATCCCTGCCACCTGCGCACTCGTTGTCATGTGCTAACAGCGGCTACTCTTGTGTGTATGTAGGAGAGCATCATCATTTTAAAAACAACACCCCACATGATATGTCTTTTCTACAGCCTGGGCTGCCAAAGCTCGATCTGAATAGATAGTTTGCAGTCTCCTTTCCTCTCGTTGTGTCTTCGGGGGAGTCAGGGTTTTCAGCTGCCATTTGGTGAGCTGGATGTGAAGTGATTGTTTTTAAATAGCAAATTTAACTTCTCTCTCAAAAAAAATGTTGCCTAATTATCAACCCAAATTTATGCTTTATCCCTATATTTCCCCACTTATTTTAGGTTTGTCATTAGAGAAAATAATACTTGCATCGGGTCAAATACTTTAATAACCATTACTCCTTATTTCCTCATCTCCCTCCTACCTCTGCAGTCTTGTTTTGGACATGACAATTTTTGGTCACCTGACATGATGCATCCTATGGGAAGAGTTTGGCTTTTTCCACAATATTCTAACAGGTAAACACTGAATTGTCTTTGAAAAGTGTTATAGAAAAGTGGCCTTAGGTCACTTTGACCTGTTTGGTTGAATTATGTTAAGTTAATGCTCAGTGACTTTTCCTCTGGAATGTGAAATATTGTCACTCAGATTTTAATCGTATGATTTTGGGACATGTAGTAATTTGGAGAAATTATCTCAAGGTCCGGGTGTTTTTTTAAGACAATTGTTAAAAGAAATCATCTTGCTCATTGTCATATGTTGAACTACCGCTTGTCCTGTGTACGTGAGTAACTAACCATCTCTACTGTATTCAATGGGGATTAAATCCACTCTGCACTCTTGTCCGTGGTCAAGCGTCTTGTTTAAATGTTGTATAACTTCCTCACTAGAAACTCATGCAATTACTGGTAAAATAATATGTACAAATATTGTTATTTCCCACAATAAAAAGAAAAAAAATCATCCATTAATTTATGTCTGCATATTCAGATATTAATATGTGTGAAATAAATATCACAATACGAGGTACTCAATTATATTTCTATTTCTAAGCTCTAAATTTTAAAAAATATATTTGGACAACAATATGGCCACTTACTGATTAGAGACCTTAACTTCATTTCCCTGTGATACTGTAGAATTCTCTGTTTTTTAAAGTATGAATATATTCCACTAAGATGAATTTAATGTAATTAAATGTAATTTAAAGCATCCAATTCTTCTCAACCTAGATTAAATTATCTTTTAGATGGTACAGAACATATAAATTGCAGTTGGTTATTTCTGAAATCTTTATTTTGCTTGTGACAAAAAAATTGGGAAAAAGAGAAAGATCACATTGGTGACATTCAATGACTCGTGCAGAATCAGACACTATGAATCATTAGCTAACTTCAGCATCACGGTAAAAATGTGCAGTTAACTGGACCAGCTGCTTTCAGTGGCAACTAAAACAAAACAATTATTAAGCATCCTGTATTGTGGTGTGATTAAGTAACAGTATTGCAGTCAAGACTACGCCCAGGTGGAGGTGCTTCTCCAAAATAATACTTCCTCATATGTATCTGTTTAAAGGAGCGTCCCATTTTACATTGTTATTTCTGCACAAGGTGAATGTACAAGGAACAATGTGTAAATGAGAATATTTTGGATTATGAGGTATTTTAGAACATCACTTGAATGTTTTGTCCTTAGGGTGAATCAGTTTTTAAATTTCTGGGTAGTTTGGTTTAAAGAGCAGTAGTTCCTTTCTCCATGTCTGAGCCAAAGCACCTTTGTGCTCTCTGTACTGCCTCTTGGCCACTGTGTTGACTTTCCTCTGTCCGCACATTGAAAACATGCTGGAATGGACACAGTTACAGTTTGCAGTCAGAACATTCAGGTTCAACTCACCTCTTTGCAGCAAGAGGCTGGTCTCCTTTAAAATCAATAATCATGTCTTTTGACAGGTCACTTTTAAAAGACACACAGCTGGGCTCATATCTAAGAGAGATTCATTTTAACTTCTTAATGTGTGTTTTCCACTCATAATAGCTGGGTTCATATTAAACAAATGTACTTAAAGGAACATTCCAGAGTTAAATCAACCCTGGGTCTATTATTAGATGGTAGACTAACATGTAAACTTCCTTTAGGGGCCAAAATGATGTGAATCAAATAGGTTTTGAGTCATTTTGGTCTCTAATGAAAGTTCACCCTCCTTATCATCCATTCATGAACCTTTTATTATTTAACTCTGAGATGTTCCTGAAAAAAGCATTAAACATGAATCACTGGCAGATACAACTCACCTCTTTGCAGCAGAAGAATGCTCTCTTCTAAAATCAGTAAAAGGATCTTTTGACTTATCACTCTTGAAGGACACACAGCTGGATTCAGGTTCAGGTTCATGTTCAGGTTCATTCCTGGAATAATGATGGTTTGGTTTTGTGAATGCTGAGCTCTGACATGCAGGAGAGTCATGGACAGTTAGAGATGTTCATCTCACCTCTTAGCTTTGCTCTGACTCTCATGGTGGTCAGACAGAGTGGTTTTAGAGGGAAGGTCTCCCTCCTGTCTGTCCTCTGTCTCATCCATGCTGCTGGATCCACGTCCTCACCAGCTCACGTGCACTTTCCACCATCACCTGCAGAGGAAACCACATCATTGGTGCTGTAAAAAGATCAGATGCTACTCCACCTATTGTCTCTTAAGTTCTGTTTCATATCAGCGTCAGTAGAAAGCAGAAGCTGCTGTACTTCATCCCGCCACTAGATGGAGTCGTGGACACACTAATGTAACGTTCACTGACACATAAACAGGTCTGATGTTCTAGACGCTGTCTGTCAGTGTGAAATAGATTATTAACCTGGAATTGTTCTGAACACGTCCTGATACTTGACCTTTATTCAGTCTGATTACATTTTTAAATACACTCACCCCTTAAAGTCATTGATTTAAAACAACAGCAGTAAAATCAATGTCGCCATAAACAGCATCACAGAAAACTGTCCCAAAAGTTGGAGAACTGAGTTCTGGAGCCAGAGACGAGTCACTACCAATATCCAGCAACTGCTCATTATTTTAGTCAGGGAAACAAAAAATAAACTGTCACGTATGATGTGTCAATCTCAAGGTACAAAAAGAGTTTAAATCCTTTATTTCTCTACTTGAGTCCCAACTCCAAACATCGGTAACCGATCCCTTTTTTTTCATCTCTGGATAAAGTTGCATCAGAAACTGATATTTTGACGTTGACCTCGTTTTCAGCTGGACATTTATATTTCTACCTCCAGAAGCTTGTTTTTAAAATTCTCCTCCTGTCGGTTATTATTGTTTGTGATCTTGTGAAATATTAAATTCAAAAAAGAAATAAAACCTATGTTAATTTAATACAACCACTATGAAAATATTAACCACATTAAGATGAAAAATAAGTAAATTACAATGTAAACTAGTGGATGTGGGCTGGTTTTGTCCCTGTTAATGTCAGACGCCATGTTGAGGCTCTTCAGCGGCTCTCCAGCAGAGCTCAGGCCGGGTTCAGTGAGCCAGACAGCGGGGAGAGCAGCGGCTCATCTCCGCCTCCTAAACACACTCATTCAGGCTGGAAAAGCTGCCTTCAGTCTCCAAAAAGTGGAGTCACTCAGTAAAAACGAGGCTCTGTGTTGAACTGTCGACCATCGAGTAATTTACTGCAGCTCTGACATTAAAAACATTTTAATTACTTCGACTCCTACTGAATTTAATGACGCCGGTTGAATCCGTTAATGTGTTAAAGTGAACTATCTGCGGCAGATTTTTTAGCAGAAACTAAACTGCTGACAGCTGATAAACACTAATCAAAGTTTAAAAACTGTTTACATTACCTTCAGATAGATGTTCACACGAAGAAATTAATCTGCGCCACAACAAACTGGAAAGCGAAAGTAAACTGAACTTCCTGATAAATATCTGTGACGCAGTTAAAACCACAGCGGATAACTGGACCATTTAATCAGTTATTTATCGACTAACTTTGTGTCTAAACCCGCCTTAATGGATGTTGGTTTGTCTGGCAAATAAAACCAAAATTTATCTGATGACAGTGGCGGTTCTAACCTCCATGGTTCTAAAAAAAACAACAACAACAACAAAAAACAATACAAATATATTAGATTATATCCAGAAAAGATGTATGATTTTAAGGAGTTGTGGTGCAAATGTACAATGTTGCCTATAAAGTGTGAATTATTTATATACTTTTTTATTTTTTACCTTTTTAAAATTAAAATGATGGTGACAACGTGACTTATTCTTGCTGGTCTGAAAACGAAATGATTCCAACTTTATTGGCAACAGTGTATTTAGTTGCTGTATCTTCTGTTTAGGGTCCTGCACAAACATTTATGGACCCAACTCTGACTGAAATAAATCTGATTTCCAATGAGATATAAACTACACAGTGCAACTTGTTATGATTATACATACATTACACTTTTGGTGGATTGTGAGGCGTTGTTTTGCTCCCACGATTTCAAAAATGTTTAAATACAAATTGTCACTGAACCAGAACATTTAGTGGTCCACTTAAAGATCAAACACTTGTGATTTTTGGTAAATTACCTTGTTAGAGAACAATATGTCATGCAATAAGTACTGAAACACTGAACTGTTAGACACGAGCATTCAAAGGTTTAGAGAAGGTCTAATTAAGTTCACCTGTGAAGGTTATAGTGCATTTAAGGTGCATTCTGAAATTTAATCTAAAGCTGAGCAATGTATATTGTGATATATATTTTGTCCATACCTGCCAGCCCTAATTTAAACTGTTTATTATCAGAACTTCATTTACTCTACAGCAACAGTGATGGGGCCGATAGTTGTATCATTCCGCGTTGCGCACTATATATATATGTATTGCACGGGGACAAATTACATCATCTGTGACCTAACAAGTTTACTTCCATATACTGCGACTTTCTTTATTTCACCGCCCCCTTCTTAAAGCTGAAACAGGTAGCGAAAACGGAAGAAAAGTAGGTCTATAAAGAAGATCTAAATAGTGTCATCAAGCCAGCCGGATTCTGCTACTTGGCGAGATATGCTACCTATGACGTTTTCCACGCGCATAATTTTTTGAAACCCTTTGTAGCGGGAGCAGCGGGACAAACGAACACCGGTTTACAGTGAGTAACAGCCTTAAAATTCATATTATTTCGTCTTTGTGCTTTTGTTGAAAACGTTAATTAAGTGTGTAAATTCAGTATGGTTTGTTGTAACTCGGCAACAAATTTATGGGCGTGGAAAACGTCATTCGGGAATTCGCTCTGCGCATGCGCAGAACCCCGAGCTAGCATATTGGGGTACCTCTATTGATTTATTATAAAGAGCTTAATGTCTACCGTTTTTTCTGCAGAAAAAACTTACATACATGTTCTTATCCTTCCGTGCATCACACATATCACTCATCTTATGCCTCATACGTTACAAAAATACCTTTTTGGTTATTTCATTTTTTCGCTATTATCTACTTGGGGGCAACGTACTCAGAGTTGATTGAACCAACTCTGAACACCTGCTCTGAAACCGAAAACTCAGAGCTCCTTAACTCGGAGTTTGTTTAACCTCCTCTCTGAAATAACGGACACTTAAAACACTTCCGACTCCTGCTGACTTCATTGACAGCCGTTAGTCCGTTAATGTGTTAAAGTGAACTATTTTACCGGATTATAGAAGAAACCAGCAGAGGAAAAAACCCAAACAATTAAAGTCAGTCGTACATTTTTTTGACCAACCATGACTCATCCTGTTTCATACCTGTTTCTTTGTCTTCCGCCGGGCCCACCTGGGCCACCAGCTTATATAACCTTCAGGTGGACGTTAACACAAACGCCACAACAACCCGGAAAGAAGAAGTAAACTGTGAAATAAAACATCCTGAGATACAAGGGAGACGTGCCGCAGTGAAGTTAGTTTTTGGTTGGATATTCAGACGGTCATTTAGGGACCGTCAATAAATCTACCAACCTTTTCGATACCCTCCAACCATCTGACCCAATCACTTTAAACCCAAACCGAATTGCTGTACTAAAGTTGTCAAAAATACATTTCTTTGTATTGCACTTAAAGACTCTTTTTTTTTTAATATTCTATAATAACGTTTATATGAGGAAGAAAAATGAAAATGAAATGAAAATGAAATGAAA
>JAGFBZ010001603.1:0-26314 GCA_018398805.1 Hirundichthys speculiger | reverse complement strand
TCCAGTCAGGGAGTTCTGGTGTTCCGTCATGAAGGTCTGGTGGTCCAGTCCATGAAGGTCTGGTGGGTCATGGTGGTCTGGTGGTCCAGTCATGGAGTGGAGGTCTGGTGGTCCAGTCATGAAGGTCTGGTGGTCCAGTCATCCAGTCTGGTGGTCCCAGTCATGAAGTTGGTGGTCCAGTCATGAAGGTCATGGTGGTCAGTCTGGTGGTGTCCAGTCATGTGGTGGTTGGTGGTCCAGTCATGAAGGTCTGGTGTGTCCAGTCATGAAGGTCTGGTGGTCCCAGTCCAGTATGAAGGTCTGGTGGTCCAGTCATGAAGGTCTGGTGGTCCAGTCATTCTGGTGGTCCAGTCATGAAGGTCTGGTGGTCCAGTCATGAAGGTCTGGTGGTCCAGTCCATGAAGGTCTGGTGTGTCCAGTCTGTCCAGTCATGTCTGGTGGTCCCAGTCATGGAGGTCTGGTGGTCCAGTCTGAAGGTCTGGTGGTCCATCTGGTGGTCCATGGTCATGGTCTGGTCCAGTCATGAAGGTGTGTGGTCCAGTCATGGAGGTCTGGTGTCCAGTCATGAAGGTGGTGGTCCAGTCATGAAGGTCGGTGGTCCAGTCAGTCATGAGGGTCCAGTCATGGAAGGTCTGGTGGTCCAGTCATGGAGGTCTGGTTCCAGTCATGAAGGTGTGGTGGTCCAGTCATGATGGTCATGAAGTCTGGTGGTCCAGTCATGAGGTCTGTGGTCCAGTCATGAATCCAGAAGGTCTGGTGGTCCATGGTCCCAGTCTGGTGGTCCAGTCATGATGGTCCAGGTGGGTCAAGGTCTGGTGGTCCAGTCATGTCCAGTCAGTCGATGGTCCAGTCATGGAGTCTGGTGTCCAGTCATGAAGGTCTGGTGGTCCAGTCATGAATGAAGGTCTGGTGGTCCAGTCATGAAGGTCTGGTGGTCCAGTCAGTGTGGTGATGGAGGTCTGTGGTCCAGTCATGGAGGTCTGGTGGTCCAGTCATGAATGGTTGGTCCAGTGATGAGGTCTGGTGGTCCAGTCTGGTGGTCCAGTTGGTGGTCCAGTCATGAAGGATGGTCCAGTCATGAAGGTGTGGTGGTCCAGGTGGTCCCAGTCATGGAAGGATGTCCAGTCATGAAGGTCTGGTGGTCCAGTCATGGAAGGTCTGGTGGTCCAGTCATGAAGGGTCTGGTGGTCCAGTCATGAAGGTCTGGTGTCGGTCCAATGGGTCATGAAGGTCTGTGGTCCAGTCTGAATCTGGGTCCGTCTGAAGGTTGTGGTCCAGTCATGAAGGTCTGGTGGTCCAGTCTGGTGGTCCAGTCATGAAGAGGTGTGGTGTCCAGGTCTGGTGGTCCAGTCATGGAGGTCTGGTGGTCCAGTCATGGAGGTCTGGTGGTCCAGTCATGGAGGTCTGGTGGTCAAGTGATGAAGGTCTGGTGGTCCAGTCATGGAGGTCTGATGGTCCAGTCATGATGGTCTGGTGGTCCAGTCGTGAAGGTGTGGTGGTCCAGTAATGAAATTCTGTTGGTACAGTCATGAAGGTCTGGTGGTCCAGTCATGAAGGTCTGGTGGTCCAGTCATGAAGGTCTGGTGGTCCAGTCATGGAGTTCTGGTGGTCTGGTGGGTCCAGTCATGGAGGTCTGGTGGTCCAGTGGTCTGGTGTCCAGTCATGAAGGTCTGGTGGTCCAGTCATGAGGTCTGGTGGTGTGTCCATGAAGGTCTGGTGGTCCAGTCATGAAGGTCTGGTGGTCCAGTCATGGAGGTCTGGTGGTCCAGTCGTGGAAGTCTGGTGGTCCCAGTCCATGAAGGTTGGTGGTGGTCCAGTCATGAAGTCTGGGTCCAGTGATGAAGGTCTGGTGGTCCAGTCATGGAGGTCTGGTGGTCCAGTCATGGGAAGGTCTGGTGGTCCAGTCATGAAGGTCTGGTGGTCCAGTCATGGAGGTCTGGTGGTCCATTCATGAAGGTCTGGTGGTCCAGTCATGAAGGTGGTGGTGGTCCAGTCATGGAGGTCTGGTGGTCCAGTCATGAAGGTCTGGTGGTCCAGTCATGGAGGTCTGGGTGGTCCAGTCATGAGGTCTGGTGGTCCAGTCATTGAAAGGTCTGGTGGTCAGTCTGAGGTCTGGTGTCCAGTCATGAGTATGGTGGTCCTGGTAAGTCATGGAGGTTGGTGGTCCAGTCATGAAGGTCTGGTGGTCCAGTCATGGAAGGTCTGGTGGTCCAGTCATGAAGGTGTGGTGGTCCAGTCATGAAGTCTGGTGGTCCAGTCATGGAGGTCTGGTGGTCCAGTCATGAAGGTTGGTGGTCCATAGAAGGTCTGGTGTCAGTCATGAAGGTCTGTGGTTGGTGTCCAGTGGTCAGTGTCAGTCCAGTCTGGTGGTCCAGTCAGTCATGACGTCTGGTGGTCCAGTCATGAAGTCTGTGGTGAAGGTCTGGTGGTCCAGTAAAGGTCTGGTGGTCCAGTCATGAAGGTCTGGTGGTCCAGTCATGAAGGTCATGAAGGTCTGGTGAAGGGTCTGGTGGTGGTGTCCATGAAGGTGTGGTGGTCCAGTCATGAAGTCCAGTCTGGTGGTCCAGTCATGATGGGTCTGGTGGTCCAGTCAGGTCATGAAGGTCTGGTGGTGTCCAGTCATGGTGGTCCGTCAAGGTCTGGTGGTCCAGTCATGAAGGGTTCCATGAGTCTGGTGGTCCAGTCATGAAGGTCTGGTGGTCCAGTCATGAAGGTCTGGTGGTCCAGTCATGAAGGTGTGGTGGTCCAGTCATGAAGGTCTGGTGGTCCAGTCATGAAGGTCTGGTGGTCCAGTCATGAAGTGTGGTGGTCCCAGTCATAAGGTATGGTGGTCCAAGTTGAAGGTCTGGTGGTCCAGTCATGAAGGTCTGGTGGTCCAGTCATGGAGGTCTGTGGTCCCTGAAGTCTGGTGGTTCAGATGGTCTGGTGGTCCAGTCATGAAGGTCTGGTGGTCCAGTCATGGAGGGTGGATGGTCGTCATGGTCTGGTGGTCCAGTCCATGAAGGTCTGGTGGTCCAGGTCATGGAGTTCTGTGGTCCAGTCATGGAAGGTCTGGTGGTCCCAGTCATGAAGGTCTGGTGGTCCAGTCATGAAGGTCTGGTTGGTCCAGTCATGAATGGTGGTGTGGTGGTCCAGTCATGAAGGTCTGGTGGTCCAGTCCATGAAGGTCTGGTGGTCCAGTCATGAAGGTCTGGTGGTCCAGTCATGGTTCTGGTGGTCCAGTCATGGAGGTCTGGTGGTCCAGTCATGAAGGTCTGGTGTCCAGTCATGGAGGTTCTGGTGGTCCAGTCATGAAGGTCTGGTGGTCCAGTCATGAAGGTGTGGTGGTCCAGTCATGGTGGGTCCATCAGGTCGGTCTGGTTGGTCCATGAAGTCATGAAGGTCTGGTGGTCCAGTCCTGGTCCATGAAGGTCTGGTGGTCCAGTCATGGAGTCTGTGGTCCAGTCATGGGTCCAGAAGGTCTGGTGGTCCAGTCATGAAGGTCTGGTGGTCCAGTCAGTCTGGTCCGGTCTGGTGGTCCAGTCATGAAGGTCTGGTGGTCCAGTCATGAAGGTCTGGTGTGGTCAGAAGGTCTGGTGGTCCAGTCATCATGAGGTCTGGTGGTCCAGTCATGAAGGTCTTGTGGTCCAGTCATGGAGGTTTTGGTCCAGTCGTGAAGGTCTGGGTGTCCAGTCATGGAAGTCGGGTGGTCCGTCATGAAGGTGTGGTCCAGTCATGGTGGTCTGGTGGTCAGTCATGAAGGTCTGGTGGTCCAAGGTCTGGTGGTCCATCATGGGTCTGGTGGCCCAGTCATGAAGGTCTGGTGGTCCAGTCATGGTCTGTGTGGGGTCATGTCCTGGTGGTCCAGTCATGGGTCATGGTGGTCCAGTCATGAAGGTCTGGTGGTCAGTCATGGTCTGGTGGTCCAGTCATGAAGGTCTGGTGGTCCAGGTGTCCAGTCTGGTGGTCCAGTCATGGTCTGATGGTCCAGTCAGGTCTGGGGTCCAGTCCATGAAGTCGGGTGTGAGGTCTGGTGGTCCAGTCATGAAGGTCTGGTGGTCCAGTCATGAAGGTCTGGGTCATGGTCCAGGTCATGGAGGTCTGGTGGTCCCAGTCATGAATGAAGGTCTGGTGGGTCCAGTCTGATGAAGGTCTGGTGGTCCAGTCATGAAGGTGTGGTGGTCCAGTCATGGAGGTCTGGTGGTCCAGTCATGGAGGTCTGGTGGTCCAGTCATGGAGGTCTGGTGGTCCAGTCATGGTCCAGGAGGTCTGGTGGTCCAGTCATGAAGGTCTGGTGGTCCAGTCATGAAGGTCTGGTGGTCCAGTCATGAGGTCTGGTGGTCCATGGAGTCTGGGTGGTCATGGAGGTCTGGTGGTCCATTTGGTGGTCCGTCATGAAGGTCTGGTGGTCCAGTCATGAGGTCTGGTGGTGTCATGGGTGGTCCAGTCAGGAGGTCTGGTAGTCCAGTCATGATGAGGTCTGGTGGTCCAGTCATGAGGTCTGTGGTCCAGTCATGAAGTCAAAGGTCTGGTGGTCCAGTCAGGTCTGGTGGTCAGTGAAGGTCTGGGTGGTTCCAGTCATGAGGTCTGGTGGTCCCGTCATGAATTGTCTGGTGGTCAGTGGAGGTCTGGTGGTCCAGTCATGGAAGGTCTGATGGTCCAGTCAGTCTGGTGGTCCAGTCATGAAGGTGGGTGGTCCAGTCATGAAGTCGGGGTCCAGTCATCCAGTCTGATGGTCCAGTCATGG
This sequence comes from Hirundichthys speculiger, assembly GCA_018398805.1. Lineage (NCBI taxonomy): Eukaryota > Metazoa > Chordata > Actinopteri > Beloniformes > Exocoetidae > Hirundichthys > Hirundichthys speculiger. The sequence goes on along the minus strand of JAGFBZ010001603.1, from coordinate 21,588 downwards.
TGGTCCAGTCAGGTCTGGTGGTCCAGTCCAGTCATGAAGGTCTGGTGGTCCAGTCATGAAGGTCTGGTGGTCCAGTCATGAAGGTCTGGTGGTCCCGTCATGGGTGGGTCAGGTCTGGTGGTGGTGATGGAGGTCCAGTCTGGTGGTCCAGTCATGAAGTGGTCCAGTCTGGTGGTCCAGTCCATGAAGGTCTGGTGGTCCAGTCATGAAGGTCTGGTGGTCCGTCATGAGGTCTGGTGGTCCAGTCATAAGGTCTGGTGGTCCAGTCATGGAGGTCTGGTGGTCCAGTCATGAAGGTCTGGTGGTTCAGTCATGGAGGTCTGTGGTCTGGTGGTCAGTCATGGTCCAGTCATGGAGTCTGGTGGTCCAGTCATGAAGGTCTGGTGGTCCAGTCATGGAGGTCTGGTGGTCCAGTCATGAAGGTCTGGTGGTCCAGTCATGAAGGTCTGATGGTCCAGTCATGAAGGTCTGGTGGTCCATTCATGAGGTCTGGTGGTCCAGTCATGAAGGGTGGTGGTCCAGTCATGGTCTGGTGGTCCAGTCATGAAGGTCTGGTGGTCCAGTCAGAAGGTCTGGGTCATGGAGGTCTGGTGGTCCAGTCTGAAGGTCTGATGGTCCAGTGATGAAGGTCTGGTGGTCCAGTCATGAAGGTCTGTGGTCCAGTCTGTCCAGTCTGGTGGTCCAGTCATGAAGGTTGGTGGTCAGTCTGGTGGTCCAGTCATGGAGGTCTGGTGGTCGCAGTCATGGAGGTCTGGTGGTCCAGTCATGAAGGTCTGGTGGTCCAGTCATGAAGGTGGAGGTCCAGTCATGAAGGTCTGGTGGTCCAGTCATGAGGTCTGGTGGTCAGTCATGAGGTGGTGTGGTCCAGGTCATGAAGGTCAGTCTGGTGGTCCAGTCATGGAGGTCTGGTGGTCCAGTCATGAAGGTGTGGTCCAGTGGTCCAGTCATGAAGGTATGGTGGTCCAGTCCATGAAGGGTGGTGGTCCAGTCATGAAGGTCTGGTGGTCCAGTCATGAAGGTCTGGTGGTCCAGTCATGGTGGTCCAGTCAAGAGGTCTGGTGTCCAGTCATGAAGTTGTGGTGGTCCATCATGAAGTGGTCAGTCATGTGGTGGTGTCCAGTCATGGTCCAGTCATCAGTCAGGAGGTCTGGTGGTCCAGTCATGAATGGTGTGGTGGTCCAGTCATGGGGTCTGGTGGTCCAGTCAGTCCATGAAGGTCTGTGGTCCAGTCATGAAGGTTGGTGGTCCAGTCATGGTCAGTCATGGAGGTCTGGTGGTCCAGTCATGGAGGTCTGGTGGTCCAGTCATGAAGGTCTGATGTCCATGAAGGTCTGGTGGTCAGTCATGAAGGGTTTGGTCCAGTCATGGAGGTTGGTGGTCCAGTCATGAAGGTCTGGTGGTGGTCCAGTCATCATGAAGGTCTGGTGGTCCAGTCATGGAGGTTGGTGGTCCAGTCATGAAGTCTGGTGGTCCAGTCATGAAGGTCTGGTGGTCCAGTCATGGAGGTCTGGTGGTCCAGGTCTGGAGGTGGTGGTCCAGTCATGTGTCCAGTCAGGTCTGGTGGTCCAGTCATGGAGGTCTGGTGGTCCAGTCATGAAGGTCTGGTGGTCCAGTCATTGGGTCATGGAGGTCTGGTGGTCAGTCAGAGTCAGGTTGGTGTCCAGTCATGAAGGTCTGGTGTCCAGTCCAGGAAGGTCTGGTGGGTCATGGATGGTGGTCCAGTCATGAAGGTCGGGTCCAGTCTGGTGGTCCAGTCATGGAGGTCTGGTGGTCATGGAGGTCGTGGGGTCTGGTGGTCCAGTCATTGATCTGGTGGTCCAGTCATGAAGGTCTGGTGGTCCAGTCATGAAGGTCTGGTGGTCCAGTCATGAAGGTCTGGTGGTCCAGTCATGGAGGTCATGGTGGTCCAGTCATGAAGGTCTGGTGGTCAGTCATGAAGGTTGATGTCCAGTCATGGAGGTCTGGTGGTCCAGTCATGGAGGTCTGGTGGTCCAGTCATGGAAGGTCTGGTGGTGTCTGGTCAGTCATGAAGGTGGTGGTCCAGTCATGAAGGTGGTGGTCCAGTCATGTGGGTCTGGTGGTCCAGTCATGAAGGTGGTCCAGTCTGGTGGTCCAGTCATGAAGGTCTGGTGGTCCAGTCATGAAGGTGTGGTGGTCCAGTCATGAAGGTCTGGTGGTCCAGTCAGGAGGTCTGGTGGTCCAGTCATGGAGGTCTGGTGGTCCAGTCATGGGTGGTGGTGGTCCAGTCATGAATGGTCCAGTCATGTTGGGTTGGTGGTCCAGTCATGGAGTCTGGAGTCTGGTGGTCCAGTCATGGAGGTCTGGTGGTCCAGTCATGGAGGTGTGGTGGTCCAGTCATGAAGGTCTGGTGGTCAGTCATGGAGGTCTGGTGTCCAGTCTGAGGTCTGGTGGTCATGAAGGTTGGTGGTCCAGTAATGAAATTCGGTGGTACAGTCATGAAGGTCTGGTGGTCCAGTCATGAAGGTCTGGTGTCCAGTCATGAAGGTCTGGTGGGTCCAGTCATGGAGGTCTGGTGTCCAGTCATGGAAGGTCTGGTGGTCCAGTCATGAAGGTCTGGTGGTGTCATGAGGTCTGTGGTCAGTCTGTTTGTCTCATGTGGTTGTTTTGTTTTAGTTTAATTCAGTTAAAGTTTATCTCAGCAGCTTCTTTCAACATCTGGTTGTTTCAGACTCTAAAATCCAGTCTAATTAATTTAACGATGTTTCAGCTGAAATGTTCAAAGACTCATCAGGTAGATGGAGACTGATCATCTACTTCCAGAGTTCAGAACATGAAGAAGATGAAGATGAAGATGTTCAGACTCACCTGATTTAGACAGAACAGCCTGGTACCAGATATCAATGTTGTGTTTGCAGACCGTCTCCTTCCGAGCTTTCATACCACTGATGATTGCAGCATCATTGTTGAAGTAGTTTGCCTGCTTCACTCCAATCTCAGTGTATCCAACAAACTTCCCCAAACTGCTGCTGAACCTGATGATCTCCAACTTTTTGTAATAGCGCGACTCGATGTACTCGATGTCCTCCAGGTTACTGGAGTTAAACTCACAGCGGTCCAAAATATGATACAAAAATCCATCTGAAGAACAGAACAGAACCAGTAAAGACTCTATTGATCAGTGATCAGAGTATCAGATTACTGATCAGCCTGTTGATGAGATCATTGATCAGCATTCAGATTATTGATTAGATACTAAATTATTAATCTGTGATCAGATTATTGATTATTGATCAGTTTATTGATCCTACCTGCAGGACAGAAGGTGATGAAGAGGAGACAGACGCTGAGGAAGGATGAAGCCATGTTCCTCTGATCTCTGACACACACTGACTGGTCTGACTGGGAGCTGCTGTAAAAACCAGAGACAGTCACATGACTGCAGCATCAGCTGTTACCAGGTAGAACACAGTCAGACTGGTGGACTCAGATACACCTGGAGACTGGAGGAACCTGATCAATGACCAGGACTGGAACTGATCAATGACCAGAGATTGGAACTGATCAATGACCAGGACTGGAACTGATCAATGACCAGGACCGGAACTGATCAGATCTGCAGTCTGATCAATCCCGGACTGGGACTGATCAATAACCAGAGATTGGAAGTGATCAATAACCAGAGATTGGAACTGATCAGACTCAGTGAAGTGAAGATGACAGATGTTTGATAATTAGAGAAACAAAAATGAAATAAAGAACAGAAACAGGAAATAAATAATTCTCTGATCAGACTGAATATAACAGCAGTCAAGTTAGAAGAACAAAACTATTATTGATCATTGAAACACAGGAACCAGTGATGGAGAAGATGAAGGTGACAGGGTTAGAGGTTAGGATGGAGAGATGAAGGAGAAGCTGAGACTGAAGCTGGAGAAGAAAATAAAACAGTTATAACACCGTAGCTCAAACTGGACTCATACTGGAGTCATACTGGTCCAGACTCAGGTTTCAGGTTCATGGTTGAAGATAAATCATTTAACCAGCCTTGATGGGATAATGGTCAGGAGATACCTGGACCAGAGTGGTGGCTAGATGATCAGAAACGTTGAAGCTGCTCTGATGTCATTGATCAGGACCACTGGACATCATTCAGCTCCAGCTGTGTCATGAATGTTTCTGATGATGGAGCTCTGGTTCTCTGAGAGGTTCCTGTGTCTCAGGACTGGTTGGACCTCTGGTGTTTCTGAGGAGCACCTTCATCAAAGGTTTGGTTTCTCCTGTGAAGGTAACAGAGTTCTTGGTCCCAGCAGTGAACATCAGCCAGTGCAGAGCTGTGAACCAACCACTCTGATGTTTGATCTACATGTGGAGGATCTCCATCATCTCTGTCAGACATTAAAGCAGGAGGAACTGCAGCTCATGATCATGAAGGTCCTGATCAACGGTTGACTCCTGGATGTCTGTAGAAGCTTCAGCTGCTGAAGCAGCATGAACATCTGTCTGATCTTATGGTCCACCAACAACCATGACCTCATTCTCAGTGGGGTGGAGGAGTGAACAGAGGTGGAGGTCCTACCATCTTCTGTCTCTGCTGCAGCTGTGAACCAGCTGCTTCTCCTGGACACTGATGACTCATCAGCAGCTCTGTCTCTGATTGGCTGCTGCAGTAAAGAGCTGCTGTTTTCTTACTGCTGCAGGTGGTTCCTATCTTCTGGTGGAGATGCAGAAAATCTCAATGAAAGCATCACTGACCTCCATCTGAGCTTGTATCTGGTAGTAACGTTGGTGGGACTGATCTTCATCTCTGCTCCAGATCAGTATGATACATTAAAGATCTACAACACTGATGGTAGATGGAGATGGATTCTACAAAAAGACCAGACATGAACGTCTACAGTCTCTGGAGGACATGGAGGACTCATGATGTTCTCCAGCTTCTCCTGTGGCTGGATCAGTGGATGGAGCTAAATGACCCTGAAGGTCTCAGTAGGACATTCAACCTTCTCTGGTTCACAGCTGCCTTCCAGTAGATACCCAGCACAGGAGACATCTGAGACCTGAACCTAGATGATGAACCAGAGCTTCATGGAGCTTCATAGTTTTATCAGCAGAGACCTGAAGATCTGATCAATGAGTCCAGTAACAGAATGATTGATGACTCAGACGTCTTCATTGATAATAAAACTACTGAGTTGATGATGTTTCTGATGTAGAAGATAAAGTTTTGAACCTCTAAACCACCTCAGATCAATACAGGACTGATTCTGATGGGTGACACAGTTATTGATGACCAGAAGAAGTTCAGATGATCCACACTAATGAACTAATTAACTATTTAACTAATGAACAGATTAACTCAGCTGGATGTTTCAGAAACCAGATTAATTCAGGTAATTTCACTAAAACAGATTAAGAGAAAGTTTCAGTTTTTATTTTTATTTCTGTGAATTAAAAGTCAACATTTGTTTCAACATTTACTCTGATTTAATTTTTCTTTGTCTTTGTAATAAAGTTTATTTAAATTAAAGTTAAAGTCCAGCTTCTTCTTGGTTAATAATTATTATTCAGACTGTGACATCATCATCATGTGACCAGATCATCTCCTTATTTTTGTCAGTTTGATCTCGTTCATCTTTAAAGTTACAGAAACAAACTAACGGTTTTATTCTGAAGGTCCTCAGCTGAGTTTTATTTTGAAGAGACTCCTGAATGATCGTCTGTTCAGCTGCTGCAGGGCTCTACCTGGACACTGATGACATCACAGACTCTCTGCTCTGTGATTGGCTGCTGTGTGAGTTAAAGTCTCTGCAGCTGAACTTTGAGTCAGTTGGAGTCAGAAGTTGATGAAGATGATGGAGATGAAGCTGCTGCTCCTCTGCTGGGTCCTCTCTGTGTCTGCTGACGGTGAGATACAACTACACAACTACAACTACACACACAACAACTACACAACTACAACTACACAACTACACACAACTACACACACAATAACTTCACACACAACAGCTGGGTCCTCTCTGTGTCTGCTGACGGTGAGATACAACTACACAACTACACAACTACACAACTATACACAACTACACAACTACACAATAACTACACACAACTACACAACACTACATACAACATCAACAACACACACAAATACACACACAGACACACAACTTCACACAACTACACAAAAACACCCATCAGATCAATAATCAGTTTGTTCTGTTCTCAGATCAACATGGCGGCCTTCGTATCACTGGTTGTTCAGACTCTGATGGAGAGAACATGATCGGTCTGGATGGTGAAGAGATCTGGTACGCAGACTTCATCAAGAAGACAGGAGTTGATGCTCAGCCTCCTTTTGTTGATCCTGTTAGTTACCCAGGAGGTTATGAAGCTGCTCTGACTCAGCAACAGGTCTGTAAATCAGACCTGAACATTGTTCGTGTTGCAATGAAGGACCTCCCTCTGGAACGAGGTAAACCTGAAACTGATGAACATCTGAGCTGTTTGATGAAACGTTCATGTTGACTCACTGGAAGTTCTGAATGATTTAACTGAACCAGACCTCCATGAAGGAGCTCTGATGATTGATTGGTTGATTGATTGATTGGTTGATTGATCGATTGATTGATTAATTGACTGATTGATTGATTGATTGACTGACTGACTGACTGATTGATTGATTGATTGATTGACTGATTGATTGATTGATTGATTGATTGATTGATTAGAGGTGTCAGCAGATCAGCAGGTTGGTTCCAGTCATGGATTTTTCTAGAAACAGTCTGTAGATGTTTCAGTTGATCTTCATCACTGCAGAGTTCTGATCAGCTCATCAATCAAAGTTCTTCACTGAGCTCCAGTCTGTCAGACAGGAAGTTCTGTTATTGATCACTGAGTCAGTTCATCTGGTCTTCAGGAACCAGCTGGAGACTCCTGGATGTAGATGTAGAACTGAGGTCATCTCCTGATGGAGGATCAACCTGAACAGAGAACTTTGGAGAACCTGGTGGAGCTGAAAACAGTCAGATATGTTCTCCAGACAACATGTTCATGGGTCCAGACCACATCCTGCTCCCTGAAACAGTTAACTAACTAACTAACTAACTAACTAACTAACTAACTAACTAACTAACTAACTAACTAACCCTCCACATGGTCATCTCCTGATGGAGGATCAACCTGAAAAGAGAACTTTGGAGAACCTGATGGAGCTGAAAACAGAGAAAACTGGTTTATATAGTCAGATATGAAGGATGGTTGTTATTAAAATCATTGTTATTGTAATTATTATTATAATGATTATTATTAATGAGTCTTTGTCTTGTGGGCGTGTCCTCTCAGGGTGATTGACAGCTCAGCTGATTTAAACTGAACCCATCAGATCAGAATCAGTTCCTTCCAGCTGTGGATGAAATCCAGAAGGTTGTTGAGCAGTGAAACTGACTCTGATGGTGGAACATCTCCTCTGAGTCTGGATCCATCAGAACTATTCTGTTGATCCACATCTGGACCTACAGCTGGATCCACAGCTGGATCTACAGCTGCGCTGCAGTAACACACAGGAGATGTTGATGTTTCTTCATCTCAGAGTGAATCCAGCATGAAGGAGATCCAGCAGGTCTTTATTCCTCAGATCCTGCATGAAAATTAACAATTAGTTTAATCCAACATTTTATAAAAAGACTTGGATGGTTTGTGATAATGGTAAAAAATGAATCTAATTATTCTAATTAATTAAATCTTCTAAAAACCACAGAAAATGATGATTTCAGGTTAAAAATTCTCAAACTGAATTCATGAGCAGATTTAATTCAGTTATTGATCACATCATCATTCATTTTAAACCTTTTATTCCTAAAATGTTTAATTAATTTACAGTAACAGGATGTTTCTGACCTTCAGTTTAACTCATTTACTGCATTTTTAGTTAAACTCTATTTAAATCAATAGAGGTGACTAGTTAGAGTTAACCCAGACTAGTTAGTTAACCCAGACTAGTTAACCCAGACTAGTTAGTTAACCCAGACTAGTTAGTTAACCCAGACTATTTAATCCAGACTAAATAAATAGTCAAGCCTCCTGAGACACCACAGAATGAATTTAATATTATTTGGTTTTTAATAATTTATTTGATGTATTTTAATTTAAATTAAATCATTATGATGCTGAGATGATACTGAGGTCACTCAAACATGTGTTATTAATTATAATGATCATAATAATAGATCTCTTCTATTTCTCTAATGGTGTGGAGGCTCAGATGAAGGTTGAGGGGTCAGAGGGAGGAAGACTGGACTCTGAAGGTTCCACAGGATCTACTGAGGAGACGTCTATAAAATACAGACTTTAGTCTAGAAAAGCCTTTATACCAAAAGAGAAAAGAAATAAAATGTGTGTTTGTTCCCAGATGTTCCCAACAGTCCAGTCATCTACCCTGCAGATGACGTAGAGCTGGATCAGGAGAACACTCTGATCTGTTACGTCACTGGTTTCTATCCTGCTCCTGTCAAAGTCTCCTGGACCAAGAACGGCCAGAAGGTGACTGAAGGAACCAGCATCAACATCCCCTACCCCAACAAAGATGGAACCTTCCACCAGATCTCCAGACTGACCTTCATCCCACAGCTGGGAGACATGTACAGCTGTTCAGTAGAACATCTGGCCCTGACTGAGCCGCTGACACGAACCTGGGGTGAGAAAACTTTATTAACACTCCAGACTGAGAACATTCACGACCACAGGAAATACTGTTTGATGTTCCAGATGTTCTCTCTCTCCAGATGTTCTCTCTCTTTCTCCAGATGTTCTCTCTCTCCAGATGTTCTCTCTCTTTCTCCAGATGTTCTCTCTCTCCAGATGTTCTCTCTCTCTCTCCAGATGTTCTCTCTCTCCAGATGTTCTCTCTCTCTCTCCAGATGTTCTCTCTCTCCAGATGTTTTCTCTCTCTCTCCAGATGTTCTCTCTCTCCAGATGTCTCTCTCTCTCTCTCTCTCTCTCCAGATGTCTCTCTCTCTCCAGATGCTGATGTCCTCCAGATGTTCTCTGTCTCCAAATGTTTTATCTCTCCAGATGTTGACACCTTCATTTTCTGTCTCCAGATGTTCTCTCTTTCTCCAGGTGTCATTTGTCTCCAGATGTTCTCTCTCTCCGGATGTTGACACCTCTCTTCTCTCTCTTCAGATGTTGATGCCTCTGTTCTTTCTCTCCAGATGTTGACACCTTTGTTTTCTGTCTCCAGATGTTCTCTGTCTCCAAATGTTTTATCTCTCCAGATGTTGACCCCTCTGTTCTTTCTCTCCAGATGTTTTCTCTCTCTGCAGATGTCTTCTGTTTCTCCAGATGTATTCTGTCTCCAGATGTCTTCTGTCTCCAGATGTTGATGCCTCTGTTTTCTCTCTCCAGATGTTGATGCCTCTCTTCTCTCTCTCCAGATGTTGACCCTTCTCTTGTCTCTCTCCAGATGTTGAGCCCTCTCTTCTCTCTCTCCAGATGTTCTCTCTCTCTCCACGTCTTCTTTCTCCAGATGTTGACCCCTCTGTTCTTTCTCTCCAGATGTTTTCTCTCTCTGCAGATGTCTTCTGTCTCCAGATGTTGAGCCCTCTCTTCTCTCTCTCCAGATGTTGAGAAGACTCTTCCTGGTATCGGACCAGCGGTCTTCTGTGGAGTGGGTCTGACCATCGGTCTTCTGGGCGTGGCAGCAGGAACCTTCTTCCTGGTCAAAGGAAACGAGTGCAGCTGATTGGCTGGTCCTGATGACATCATCAGTGGTTGTGTAGATAGTTGTTGTGCAGCTGCAACATTGATTCTGTATTGATTAGCTGATGATGTAGAAGAGCTGCATCAGTTTCTGATCACTGATCTGATCACTTCTGTCTCTGTTGGAGGAAATCATAGATCTGCAGCACATAGACTCAACTTCTTCCTTCTGTTCTGAACATAAATGAATCACAGAAGAAACATCTGGAATCACCTGACTGTCACAGAAAACAACATTAAAGCTGTTAACCAATCAAGTCAGAGAACAAGACCTCTGAATAAATCAGTTTTATTCTGAAAGTCTCTGTGTATCTCAGGTGTTTCCTCTCCTCACCTGTTCTCAGGTGTTGCTTCACCTGTTTTTATTGTATTAATAGTTTTTATTGTTTCTCATGTCTGTATTTCTGTTTTAAAGTGATAAACTGCTTCTGCGTCTGTTCTTCTTTGTGTTCAGTAAATGATGATCTGATGTCAAACGTTGTGTCTTGTTGTTATTGACTGATTTATGTCCTGAAACATGAAACTAGAGAACTTCAGAGGGTCTTTTCATGTGTCTGTAGAAGACCACCACAGCTGACAGAACGGAGATAAACATCTAAAACCAACCAGTCCAGCTCTGGAGGACACCTGAAGATCCAAGAAGACACCAACAACCAACCAACAGAACCAGCACGTCAACCAGCTGATGAACAATGAACATCAACAACTCTGAGAGAAGATCATGGACCAACAAATGTTCAGATGAAGACATGATAGTTAACAGAACTGATGCTGACTAGTGATGTTCACGTTCAAGTTAACTGTCTCTGAGTTCTGCTGCTGGAGGTTCTGGTGGGTCTGGGTCCAGCTGGTCTTTCAGTGGTCAGACTGACTCTTCCAGAAGGTCCAGATAAATCTGGATCCAGCTGGTCTTTCTGTGGTCAGACTGACTCTTCTGGAAGGTCCAGGTGGATCTGGGTCCAGCTGGTCTTTCTGTGGTTAGACTGACTCTACTTGAAGGTCCAGGTGGATCTGGGTCCAGCTGGTCTTTCTGTGGTTAGACTGACCCTTCTAGAAGGTCCAGGTGGATCTGGGTCCAGCTGGTCTTTCTGTGGTCAGACTGACTCTTCTGGAAGGTCCAGGTGGATCTGGGTCCAGCTGGTCTTTCTGTGGTTAGACTGACTCTACTTGAAGGTCCAGGTGGATCTGGGTCCAGCTGGTCTTTCTGTGGTTAGGGACCCTTCTAGAGGTCCAGGTGGATCTGGGTCCTGGTCTGTGGTCAGACTGACTCTTCTGGAAGGTCCAGGTGGATCTGGGTCCAGCTGGTCTTTCTGTGGTTAGACTGACCCTTCTAGAAGGTTCAGGTGGATCTGGGTCCAGCTGGTCTTTCAGTGGTCAGACTGACTCTTCTATAAGGTCCAGGTGGATCTGGGTCCAGCTGGTCTTTCAGTGGTTAGACTGACTCTTCTAGAAGGTCCAGGTGGATCTGGGTCCAGCTGGTCTTTTATCTGCTCTGATGCTTCTGTTTCTGTCTGGTGTGAAGATCTTTAGGTTCCAGCTGGTTATTAGAAGGTTCTACAGACATAAACAACCAGAATTCAGATTACTAATTTGATAATTGATGGTCTTCTAGATAACATGGACCCAAACTGAAACCAGTCAATGTTCTGGAGTAAAGGAGTCTCCAACCAAAGGTCGGTATTCAGTTAAACCTCAGAACCAGCAGATTTACAGGATCTCTGACTGACTCATCCAGATGTTTGACATCATTTCATCTGGACTCCAGTCTATTTAGGATCCAGTTTATTATCTTTTTGGACCTGAAAGAGGCTGGAGACGTAAGTATGGACGTGATGAAAATGTTGCTTTGACAACAGGACCAGGGGTGTCCAGATGTCTGCACAGTAACGTCCAGCCTGGAAGCTTCAAAGCTCTAACCCTAACCCAGTGGACTGTTGACCAGCATCATGATCTTCAGTCAGGATTTACTTGGATAAAATCTGTTAATGTGATTCTGATTCTGCTCCACATCCATCATCAGCTCATTAATTCACCTGTTAGCAGTTAGCATCAACATGCTGTCTGACGTCTAATAGACCTTCTTCATATTAATATAAATATCATGTGACTGGTCTCAGCAGGAGGCTGATTTATAACCGTTTTGTTATTATTATTTCATATAATTATTTCATATTATTGTTATTATTATTGTTATAATAGACTCCAGCAGATTCCCATGACATTGTATAGGATAAAGCGGGCAAAGATAATGGATGGATGGATTATTATTATTATTATTATCATTATTATTATTATTATTATTATTATTATTATTATTATTATTTATTATATAGCTACACCATATAGTGCAAAGTTCCATGACTTTTCAAGTTTTTTTTAAACTGTACAAACCCTGATACATACACATAGTTATGAGGTAGTTATAATTCAATCATCTTTTTTTCTTTATGATTTCTTGATTAATATTTACTTGTTCTCATAGTTTTAGTTTTTTAGTCTTAACATCAGTCTTTAATATAATACGGAATTGCATCGTTCACTAATTCTACTGTCTCCATCTCTGTGTTCACCTGCTGTGTGGCTCTACCTGGACCTGGCACCTGCAGGTGCTTCTGAAAATTGATTGTTCTTTGTGGCCTTTTTTTCCCCACTGGGTTTTTGGTCTAGTCTAGAGTAGTCAGCCTCCAAGGGGTCTTTTGCTGTTCCTCTTATTTTCAGGGATCTGGCAATCCAAATTCAATTCAATTCAATTCAATTCAAAATACTTTATTAATCCTCCAAGGGGGAAATTCAAGTTTCAGTACACCAGGAAAAATCTGGTGTACTGGGGGAGCTGCTAGCGTCCAGCGCTCCTTTTCATGCCAGGTCCCGTGGTCCGAGTGCTAACTCCAGTTAACAGCCGTTAAAACAGTTAACAGCCATTAGAACCAGTATATCTCTATAATGATGACAGTGAGATATCTCCAGGTCAGAGGAGGAAACATCGATGAACCAAACCGTCTCCTCTGGGAAGACTGAGCTCCTTCAGTCCGGCGAGCGACGGAGCCGACCGTCCCAGAGCCCGGTTCATCATGCGGACCGGACCAGGCCGTTGTCGTCTCCCCCGGCGGTGCTGGGCCCCACCAGGTCACCAGATGGGCCCTGCCAGGTCAGGTGACCCATCCGGCGTGTAGACAGCTGGACGGGGGCAGCATGCCGCCGCTGCTACGTCGCGGTCTCCCGTCCCGGCTCCGTGACGCTGCAGCCCGGATCCAGTGGCGGTGGTTGCCGCGGGTAGCAGTTCAGGGCTACTTAGCTTACGCTAGCTTTCCCGAACCGGCCTCGGCGATATGGCGTTATTTTTGTGCCATAATCCTGAGCGAACTGCGGCAGATTCTGAGCACAAAGAATCATATTTTGCGAGCGCATCACGTGTGTGTTGAACGGAAAATCATATTCAAGAATGAAATAATTAATTCTGAGCGAGGAAACATCTATTCTATGCTCAATAAGTGTCTCACAAACTTTTGATCTGTGCGCGAGCAGATGACTGCGCCCTCGCCTCCTCCCTCTCAAACTCGTCGCTCTGCGCTCAACACAACGCACACACAACACAGCGTTACAAGTGTGCCAAAAAAACAACCAATCAGAGAACTGGACAACGTGCATTTTGATTGGCTCCTGGGCCTACGTCTACGGTGTCCTGGAAGCGTTATCGAAAATCCCCCATTGAAGATGAAATACCGCGGGAAGGGAGCACTTCTAGAAGCGACCGGACATGTCGGAGCCAAATTCAGAAAATACGCTACAGCGTCAGGTGAGTTTGACTTATAGTCTATCTAATATACCTAATATAGTGTATTTTCTGGTTTACGATGGCATTGACTAAATCCGAATATTAGACGGTGTCAGATAACATCAACTTAATAGTGCTAACTAGCAATTACCAACTTGAACAAAAGTTGCGGGGAACAACCCATAACCATATTTTTAAAGCCACTGTTCTGTCTAACTGTGCAGTTTTACCAGACAACATATTAATGATACATCATGCATTGATTTAGGGTCATGGTGCAGTTGAGTCAGCAGCCAGAAACCTTTGCTGCTCAACACAGCAGACAGAGACCACAGAGCAGCGTCCTCCTCAAAATATAACTGTGCAGCAAGAAATGACAAGGTTTGCTATTCAAACCACATTGTGCCATTTTTGTTTTCAATGGGGATAAAAAGTATTCTTTTTAAGTTAAGTTTTTTAAGTCAGGCAGAAATTTAGTCTGTAATCGTGTTGAGAAATATAAATGACCCACATGCTCTTTTTTTAATCAATACTTTTTGTTAAACATTTGAATCCACAGATCTTTTCCAGGATATTTTAAATCTAATTTCAATTGTGGCAAAAAGAGATGCCTGACTGCCACTAAGCATCACCTTAAGATCACCAGCAAGACATCTGCTCTAAATTTTTATCTGCTGCCAAAAAATCCATCCCACACCCCACTGCCGACTGAGGAGCTTGAACTCCTTCAGGCAGGCATGGGAAGACAAACTGTGACCTTTCCAGAAAATGGTGACCACACAGAGGTACAGTTGTCATTCAAGTTGTTTGACTTTATATGTAGTTATTACACTTACTCATCAGTTATGTGCTAAAACCAATGCTTTTCTCTTGCTCTCCCTCCCTCTCTTTACTACTGTAACCAAGATTTCAAGGCTCCTGGCCGACACATTTCCAAAAATGGAGGGTCTTTCTGGAGGATGGCTCCTGCATAAGGCAACAGGTTTGTATTAAATAGCACTGATTATGGCATCCCTTGCTGTGCATAGTTTATCTGCTGTAGACTTTGTGATGACAATGTGTTTTGTTATCTGTTTTCTTTGTTTTTTTTCAATAAAGGAGGCAGTGGTCAGTGAAAGCTCACCGTTGTTCCCCCAGAAGCTGAGGGATATACTGTGAAAGCTTTGCGAGCTTTGTCAGGAGGTGGTAAAGCGACTTTTTATATTGTACCACTTCAAGAGACGTTAGACGCCTCGCCTCTGCCTCCTGACTTACAGCACTTTTCCAAAATGCCAAAGAAGATGTGTTACCACCAGGGCTTGACATTAACTTTTTTGCTCACCAGCCACTGTGGCTAGTGGTTTTCCAAAGTTACTAGCCATTCGGCATTTTCACTAGCCACAATTTTGTTGTTGGGAAATTATGTTTAATATGATTAAAGCTGAATATGGCGTGCTAAAGTTTACTTGAACTACATTTACAACCTGTAAATGACCCTTATACATACTCATATCAAGACTACATAAAATGTTGAACACTACATTCATTATTAAGTATTCATGTCCGGTAAGGTTTTGTGTAAAGCTCCTTTTATATGAAAAAATATGCAGTGTACAAAGTAATAAAAAGTGTGGTTCTTATTGCATATTAAAAAGGGTGCAGGGGAGTAGAAGATTAATTTCAAGATAAAAACTAAGCTGGAAAAAAACCTAACAAGAAACACTGTCTTTCAATATTCATTTACAGCAGTATTACTGACAGAGCAGAAACATATCTGCATGAGAATTTCAGAAACTTAGAAAGTAACTTTTAAAATAACATTTTATGTTTGTGTGAACTGTGAATGTGAACGAGATACTTAATGTCATCACAGCTTCATCATCATGTCATCCCTTCTCTGCTTCTCCATGAAAGTGGGCCTTCGAGACCAGAGGCTTCCAACATGCCACAACTTGATGGCAGGGCTGATCAAAGTCTGTGATGAAGCAGAGGACAGCTGAACAGTCAGCAGGTCTGACTCTTAAGACTGGCACGCCAGTCACTTTTGACCAGCTTCATGGCACTAAATCCCCGCTCACAATCAGCTGTTGAAGCAGGGATGCAGAGGACGAGATCAACCACATTCAGCACGTCCGGGCAGACTTGGCCAAGCTGCCGATTAACCTCTGGCCAGGAGATGTTTTGATGTTTTGCGAGAGGAGCGCAAGAGGATTTGACCATTTCACCAAAGATGAGTGACAACAGGAAAAGGAGATAAAATTTGGACACATTTTAAAGTGTTAGACTCCGGAAAGGCAGAGTGTACATTGAAAAATCCAAATTTCATATCGAGCAGGCTCCACAAAACAACCTGGCACAGGCATATTCAAACTAATCATCCAACAGTGGTTAGTTAGATGAATGATATATGTAATGAATAAAAATGAAATGAAATGAAAAATACTGTATTTATCCATAAAAACAAAAATTCTAGGAGCCACTTGAGAGCCAAAAGAGCCGGCTCTCCAAAAAGAGCGGAATTCCCATCACTACAACAGAGTTTTCCACAGGGACGCCTTCCTAAAGTGACGTCGGTCACGAATGGACAATGAGCAACACTATGCGCAGGCATGCTCATGGGAGTTGTAGTTTCGTAGTCGCACATTGCAATTCGTTCATTACTTCAGATGCCCTTTGAGAAAACTACAATTAAAAAATTTTATATAGAATTCAACCCGCCAGAGTGGCTAGTCGGAGTGGCTGTGTTACCGGCCATGGCTGAAATTCACCCGCATTTGGCGGATTGGCGGGTGTTAATGTCAAGCCCTGGTTACCAGGTGTGATATTAGAAATTTATTTCAAGCTTTCTGAGGCCTTCCTAACCTCTTAGCCTGGAGTAAATTGCTGACAGGGCTGGATGACATTTGATTAACCGTGACTTTTCATCCCTTAAACTCGTCTCAGACGAGGCCACTGTGTTGTTATGATGTTAGGCATCAGCTTGTCTGCAGTTTGACGTGTGTCTGAATAAGATCAAGGTTATGCTGTTTACCACTTAGCCTTCAGATTATCGATGCAACTGTTTTTTAGTAAGTCATTGTCACCCTGTGTCATTTGGCATTCTGTTTCTGACCTGGCTCTCATGAAGATCTGAGAATAACTCCATGGCACTGCGTCAGTTGTTTGTGCCTTAATTAACACTGAATTGAATGCTGCACCACTGCACATTATTACCACTCTCACAGGTGAATAGATTCTGAATTTAATATAACAGTTGGCGTCCCTGGGTTTTTCTTTTGTTTTTTTTTGCGTCGTTTCTGTTTTGTGTCTGCTGGCCCATTCGCTGCGGTCCTGGATCGGGGGAGAGTAGCTCCTCACGGCCGCAAGTTCCATAGGATTTTTTCGGAAATCCGGCCTCGTGAAGGGGTTTCGGCGTCTGGATCGGGACATTGGCAGAATTCCGACGGAACCGCTGTGCTTTGGTGAGTTGATTTTAAAAATTGTATATTTTATGCACTGACGGGTGGCGGTGCACTGTGGAGTTTAGTATCAGCTGTGTAGTCCCTGCCTGCTTCTGTGTGTGTGCTTGTGGCCGTCTGTCCCTGACGTGTGCGTGCTCAGTTCGTGGACTCGTGAGCACGCCAGTTTTCTGTCTCTGGCTGGTGCCCGATCCCGGAGGGAAGCTAGAAAAAGACCTGCCCAGGGTTACCGGCTGAAGGGAAATAGCCGGGCCACCGGTCTGCGTAGGTCGCAGCCGAAAAGACAGATTAGTTGACCAGGGGTCATTGGATTAGTACGGTTCGCGCACGTGACGATCGTGCAAGGTGAAGACAGGTACCTGCACCTGGGGGGCGGCTTCCGCGGACATAGAGCCTGGACTAGGTCCGGTGTTGAGACGCACGTGAAGAATGGGACAGGCTGGGTCGAAGCAACGCGGGGAGGATTTGTTGTTAGAGGGATATCTGTTTTATGACATGAGAGCCAGGTTACGGGGTTTTTTGGCAGACGAGTGTGCGAACGTGGATTAAGATTATGATTTCCCGAAAGCGGGCTCGTTGTCGTTGCGCTTTCTCGATCAGGGAAATGCGGTTGCGCATGTGCGAAGCGGAGCTTAAGAAAAAAAGAAAATGAATACTGCCGTTTGGAAGAGTCTGGAAAATCACAGAGCGGCGCCTCCAGGTATTTAGAGAGGAGGCTGATCGGAGACGTCACAGCATGATAAAGGGCTTAATCAGCTTCCGCTTTCTGATTCGCGCCTGACTGTGTTACCGTTTTGTCGGAATTGTCTAAATACGAGGCCAAAAGAATTTTATTCCCCAGAGTCAGAGTAAAAAACTATATCCAGCCCTTCCAGCCCCTGTGCTAGCTCTAGCGCTTCCTTCTGTACGACATACACACACAGACGCGCCGCCGGTCACGTCTGCTCTGCCCCGAGCGTTTCAGTGCGCACAGGTGAATTATGACCTAGACGGCTATCTGGGTCGAACCGCCCGTCTGGCTCGGGTGGCGAGCCCGGTGAGCGAGGAGGATTCTCCGCCTCCGCTTGAGGGAGAAGACGCGGACCCTGTCCCCCTTTCCGCTCCTCCCCCTCCGCAGGTTGCAAGATGAGCAGGACGCCAAGGCTGAGCCAGCGCCGGGGCGCTACGATGAGCGAGCCGTGACCACGCGGGGCCAGCCAACAAGCAGCAGAGCAGCAGGAAGTGGTGGCCGCTTCCGATGTTTGTGTCGGGGAACGTCGGGCTCAACTCGTGTCCGGCCTGGACATTACGGATAAAAGAGGCAGCGCGGCTCCCAGACCGCACGACTCAGGGAGCTTTGCGGAGGATTCCGTGCCTTTTGCAGAGAGTTTCGACCGACTCTGACTAGCTAAAACGTCTGATAGCCATGGCTAAAGCCCACAGATTGGAATAATTGAAGCTTACGTGCCTAAAGATGATGCACGCTGCGAGGAGGTTGAGTGGGCTGCCAACCACGTGTATGACAGGCAATTGGAGCTTTGCAAGCTTGAGACTGTGTTCCATCTAAGGTGAATTATTGAAATTGATCATGCAAGCAACAAGAGGACGTCAGGCCGACTTTTATGGTCGCTTTTGGAAGTTATGTCGGCATCCGGCATGGGAGACGCTCCAAGGGATACCGGAAAGCAGAAGCGAGGTGTGGGAGCAGATTTCCGTAATTCATTTCTGAAAGGGTTTAAAGCGTGAAATTGTGGATGAACTGCAAAAACATTCGGCTATGATGAAGCAAGGTTGGTTGACATACGCAAACACCTATTCATGTGGACCAAAACCAGACTGCCCTAACGTCAAATTGCAAAAGAAAGACGATGACATGCACAAGTCTGCTTTGTGTCTCCAACGCTGTACAGGCTCCATTCAACGAGGAAGGGGTCGGCGTGGCCGCTTCACACCCGCGGCAGAGGATCGAGGCGGGGCCGGGGAGGGCCAGCTGGAGCGACGCCTTTTCAGTGTGGCGAGGGGACATTGGGCGGCACAATGCCCAGCGGGGGCGGGGACTGAGGATTGACGTCAGTGGACTCTGCCGCCGCAGGGCGGTCAGATGACACCTACTGATACGCATCACACAATGTTCTCCTGCGACCTGCAATGAAGACCTGCTGCTAAAGTGACACCAACCACTGACACCTGCTGATACATGTCCCAATTCTCTGCCATTCAAAACTGCAATGAAGATCTGCAGGCTTTCTGGCACCATCGAGCGGTTGGAAAAAAGTACTTCCCTCTGACAAATTATGAAACTTGGACATGCCAGTTTTAAATTGACATGGTTTGAACTAGTGATCGACCGATATGTTTTTTCAGGTCCGATACCGATACCGATTATTAGTATTAGAGGAGGCCGCTACCGATATTTGGAGCCGATATTCATTGCAGAAGTGTAAAAATGCTAAAAAAGTGAATAATGCAACATTGAACTTCACGAATGCCTAAAGCATGTTCATTGAATCACACAATAGAAAATAGCTCCAAGTGCTGAATTTCTACACTCAGAAACATCTCTCATAATTAATAAATAGCTCTCTGAAATTACAGAAAATCCAGTAAAATTTAAATATAACCAATGACTGCCTTTGTTTAAGTTCAAACACAACAAAATACAGGGAGTTCTCAGGCTAGCAGCATCTCTTTTCAAGTTAAAAAAAACTTAGATAATAGCTCCTAAATTTTTCACAATAAATAAAATAAAATTCAGTATAACTGAAATTTAACTTTGTTTTTAACGTGAAAAAAAAAAAGTGCAGGAGTTCTCAGGCCCAGCATTATCTCTAGTAAATGCAATAAAAACTTGTTTCCAGAGTTTTATAAAGTAGTAGTATATAAACAGCAGCATTTAGGATGCCTTAAGGATTTCATTATCAAATGTTATATTTTACCATGCGATACAGGACCCTGTCATTCAAACTGTGTTGCTACATTATTAATGATTAATATGAAAAGGCTACATAAAAGATAATTAGTTGTTATGATGCAGACGCCTACAGGACACAAAAGCCTTTCGGGCTTTATGAGTTCACACAGTATTTAAAATTCCACCACTTTGTTCAGATGAATCATTTCTGAATTTTACTCTCTCATCTTCCCGTTCATTTTCGATCATAGACCAAAGCTCATAGAAACTTAGGAGTTGTGATTTGTAGAGTTTTTCACGTGACTTTAACTACATACTATTCTCCACGTTACATACTGATTTCCTATTGAGCGCACCTGAATTTCGGGATCTCAATAATACGTGCAGTAGCTCTGGTTCTTCTTGACCGACGGATCGATTGTCTTAACTAAAGCAATCATATGCATTCCTTCGTGTGTTCCATGATGTGGTGTGTGCAGAAGCACAAAATACTGATCTAAAAATTTGTGAGAGTGCTTTTGATTTAATCTGAACAGTTTCATTGGTCCACTGTGACCAGTTCGGTAATTCATTCTGACGAGGATAAACGTAGGAGCATGAAGCTGGACCGTAGAAATCTATACAGTAGACCATCGTTGTATAGCTGTAGGGTTCGTCAGTAACTGTCTGGGTACGGGCATTGCGGCTAGTCTGCAGAGCGTTTAGAGCCAGTGAAAACGGAAAGCTGCAGCCTCCACCTTAGCGCTGTAAAACAGTGAACTGAGGCAGCTCTTAACACACAGGCTCTCATTGACTGTTTCCAGATTATCAGCAGAAAACGAGGGACTAATAGAGTTAGCAGAGCTCCGCTAAGGTTACTCGCTCTACGTATTTGGCTCACGAACGTAAGATGCGAACTGGGATAACAATTTGGAAGAGCTTTCTGCATTTACCTTTGACATGGTTTCTGTCGGGAGCTTCTCACACAAGAAAAAACTCCCGGTTTGTGTGAAGCTTCTTGTTCGGGTCCCCTCTGCCGCTCAACCATCAGAGGAGAGGTGGCAGAGACAGCAGGCAAAGGGGCGGCAGCGCTGACAGAAAAAGTTTTAATTGATTTCTTCATATCGGCCGTCGGTAAAAAAGGCCGCTGCCATATAAGTCAAATTGCAAATATCGGCCCTAAGAATTGGCCCGACCGATAATCGGTCGATCACTAGTTGAACCAACACAAATTACAGTCATTTCTGATTCCCCAGTAACTTAGTTGACCACAGGTGTGCGTTTCTGTTATTGGGGCAGATCTGCCATCTGCCCGAAGTGAGTGGCAGATATCCATTCTATGCCACGACCATTGTCCGTGAGATTTTACAGTCCACTGGGATGCAATACTGATGGTAAAAATTTAAACACCATTTTTGTTCTCTTCACATTGTCCTGTGTCATATTAGGACTGATCGATCTGTGACCTGGGGCAGTTTCAACGCCAGAAGGCCTCAAGGTACTAAATTAGATTTAAATGAATGTTCACTCGTTGTGCATTGCTCCAACACCCCGTTGTAGTGTATAATTGAAACTCCCCGTGTGAATCACCAGCTCTGCTGCACAGCGCGGGGGCTTCTCCCACGGGACGAGTTTGCCCCAAGCGGTTCAATTAATTGTACGTCACATTGTCCCTGGGCTGATGCTGTTTACAACAGCAATGGTACCGGGAGGGACAATTTGTGAGAGATTGAACACAAATCGGTATGGTCAAGCACAAAACGCGTGTCAGTGACCTTGACTCAGAGTCAGGG
>JAGFBZ010001602.1:467500-569187 GCA_018398805.1 Hirundichthys speculiger | reverse complement strand
GAACTGCAGCCTCTAGTAGTCCAATCAAGTAACTGCAGTCTCTAGTGGTCAGTAGAGGAACTGCAGCCTCTAGTGGTCAGTAGAGGAACTGCAGCCTCTAGTGGTCAGCAGAGGAAACTGCAGCTCTAGTGGTCAATCAGTACTGCAGTCTCTAGTGGTCAGTAGAGGAACTGCAGCCTCTAGTGTCAGTAGAGGAACTGCAGCCTCTAGTGGTCAGTAGAGGAACTGCAGCCTCTAGTGGTCAGTAGAGGAACTGCACTCCTCTATGGTGGTCAGTAGAGGAACTGCAGCCTCTAGTGGTCAGTAGAGGAAACTGCAGCCTCTAGTGGTCATAGAGGAAACTGCAGCCTCTAGTGCAGTCTAGTGGTCAGTAGAGGAACTGCAGCCTCTAGTGGCACTAGAAAGTAACTGCAGCCTCTAGTGGTCAGTAGAGGAACTGCAGCCTCTAGGGTCACTAGAGGGAACTGCAGCCTCTAGTGTCACTAGAGGAACTGCAGCTCTAGTGGTCAGTAGAGGAGAAGCTTCTAGGGTCACTGCAGAGATTCTTTCAGAAAGTTTTTGTTTCTGGAGGTTCTGATGATGGTGAGCACAGCTTTTGGAGGAGGAGCTTTCTCCTCGTCAACACTACTGGGCTATTGTGCAGCAGACCGCTTTGATTGGCTTACTGGGAATTATGGGAGAGTGTGAGGTATTAGTGTCACTCCGCTGACTCAGGAGGATCACATGAAAACTAATCCTCCTCCTTATTTTCATCACCCCTCCTTCCTCCTTTCTTCCATTTCTTCCCTCTTCATGCGATTGCTTTTCATCATGTGGGCAATCCTAAGTACCACTTTACTCCTTCCAGACTTCCAGACCCAGTTCACAAGTCCCAAACAAATATTATTCACTTTAGCTAATATTATTAAATATTAGGGAAAGAAACAATTGCAAGTAATTAATTCCTCAGAGAGGGAAAAATCTTTAAATCAAACAGTGTCAAGAAAAAAACCTCTTTAGAGGAAGAAAGCTTGATCAGGACCTGGATCATAGCAGCATAGCTATGATGAGGCTGTTTCAGACCAGTCTGGCTGTAACTGTAGTGACTGGCCTCTATAGTTAGCTCATTCAACCTTTTTCAGTCACGAACCTTTCAAAAGTGAATAAAATCTCACGACACCCCAGAGTAAAATATAATCCAAAGCCACACTGCATCGCTCCGACTGTAAAAAGCATATGTCCTGTTTATTTTGATTAAATAACCTGAAGTTTGTGTTCAGTTATAACTGATAACACCAGAGTAGGCCTCAGCAGGAAAGCTTCTTTTCTTCCGTGATGTGCTTGCTTCCATCCATCATCCTTGTATTGCTCTTTTTTAGCCTTATCGCTAGCAGCTAGCTTTGGTACCTATGGAGCATATTCAGAGCTGGTGGATGAAGGCTTGATGAAGAAGTCGGCTCCTCTGTGATGTTTCCGTTCTGTGGGGCTTTTCTTTTTTAGGAAAACGATCCTGATGCTGCTAAAAAGTTCTCTTTGCTATCTGTGAAATAAAATTCCAGCGGTTAAATGATATTACGACGTAAGCTAACTGGGCAGGCACGTTGACCTTACGCTGACCTCGTACTGACGTTGTTAACATTGGGAAATGGGCATGTGAGACAAATTATTATTATATTTATTTCATGTCAAATTATGTATCTTATTTATTTATTTATTTCATTCATTCATTCATAGGCAAAAAGTATGTATTTATGTATGCATTCATATATTTATACAGTGGTCCCTCTACTTACCAAATTAATTGGTTCTGGAAGTAGTTTCGAAATCTGAAAATTTCTTAAGTAGAGACGCATTTTCCATGTAAATGCTCTAATCCGTTCCAAGCACCCCAAAATTCAAACATTATTTTTTTTCAATAAATTATAAATAATACATGAAATTACATAAAAACCTGTAAGAAATACATGTTAGAACTAGAAAAGCACTCAGAGAGCAGCATCAACAATCAAGTCCAGAACCATCAACCATCAACCATCAATCGGTTGATGGTTGATGTTGATACTGGTCTGGTGTAATGTTGATGATGTTTGATGGTGATGGTCTGGGTAGGTTAATGGTTGATGGCTGATGCTGTCGGGTCTGGAGGTTAAGGTTAATGTTGAGGTTGGTTGATGGCTGGCTGGTCTGGAGGTTAATGGTGATGGCTGCTGGTGCTGGTGGTTGGAGGTTAAGGTTGATGGCTGGATGCTGGTCTGGAGGTTGATGGTGATGCTGGTTGGCTGGTCTGGAGGTTAATGGTTGATGGTTGATGGGTTGATGGTTGATGGTTGATGCTGGAGGTAATGGTTGATGGCTGATGGTCTGGAGGTTAATGGTTGATGGTGGAGCTGGTCTGGAGGTTAATGGTTGATGGTTTGATGATGGTCGGAGGTTAATGGGTGAATGGTTGAGGTTGATCGATGTTTGATGCTGGTCTGGGGAGGTTAAGGTTGATGGTGAATGCTGGTCTGGAGGTTAAGGGTTCATGGTTGATGTGGTCTGGGATGGTTGATGGTGGATGGTTGATGCTGGTCTGGATGGGAGGTGATGGTTGATGGTGAGATTTGATTGGTCTGGAGGTTAATGGTTTGATGGTTATGTGGTGGATGTTGGAGGTGATGGTTGATGCTGGTCTGGAGGTTAATGGTCTGATGGTTGATGCTGGTCTGGAGGTTGATGGTTGATGGGTTGATGCTGGTTATGAGGTTAATGGTTGATGGTTGATGCTGGTCTTGCTGGTGCAGGTGGATGCTGGTGGTTAATGGTTGATGGTTGATTGTGGTCTGATCGATGGTCGGGGAGGTGATGGTGGATGGTTGATGCTGGCTGTGTCTGGGGGGTTGAAGGTGTTGATGTGTTGATGATGGTTGATGGCTGGTCTGGAGGTTGATGGTTTGATGGGTGAGGGTTAATGGTTGATGGTTATTTGGTCTGGAGGTTAATGGTTGAGGTTGATTGGTCTGGAGGTTAATGGTTGATGGCTGATTCTGGTCTGGAGGTTAATGGTTGATGTTTGATGATGCTGGTCTGGAGGTTGTTATGGTTGATGCTGGTGGAGGCTGGTTGATGGTTGATCTGGTCGGATCTGTTGAGGTTAAGGTTGATGGTTGATGCTGTCTGGAGGTCTGGGGTTGATGGTTGATGCTGGTCTGGAGGTTAAAGGTTGAGGTTGATGTGGCTGGAGGGTTAATGGTTGATGGTGAGTGGTCTGGGGGTAATGGGTTGATGGCTGATGCTGGTCTGGAGGTTAATGGTTGATGGTTGATGCTGGTCTGGAGGTTGTGGTGAGGTTGATGCTGGTTGGAGGTTAATGGTTTGATGCTGATGCTGGTCTGGAGGTTAATGGTTGATGGCTGATGCTGGTCTGGAGGATGGTTATGTTGGCTGGTCGGATGTTGGAGGTTGATGGCTGATCTGGTCTGGAGTTTGATGGGTTGAACCTGGTGAGGCTGATGCTGGTGGGAGGTTAATGGTTGATGGTTGATGGTGGATATGGAGGTTGGGCGGATGATGGAGGTATGGTGAGGGTTGATGATGGGAGGTGATGGTTTTGATGGTTGAGGCTGGTCTGGAGGGTTGATGGTTGATGGTTGATGCTGGTATGGAGGTAAGGGGTTGATTGGTATGATGGTCTGGAGGTTGATGGTTGATGGTTGGTTGATGGTATGGATGTGGTCTGGATGATGGTTGAGGTTGATGCTGGTCTGGGGGAGGTTAATGTGATGGTTGATGTGGATGGTTGATGATGGGTGGGGGTTCATGGTTGATGGGTGATGCTGGTCTGGCTGGGGTTAATGGTTGACGTGGTTGATGGCTGTATAAGGTTGAATGGTTGTGGTGGTTGATGCTGGTTGGAGGTTTTTGATGGTTGAGGTTGATGTGATGGAATGGTTGGTCCCTGGAGGTAATGGTTGATGGTTGATGCTGGTCTGGAGGTTAATGGTTGATGGTTGATGCTGGTCTGGAGGTTAATGGTTGATGGTTGATGCTGGTCTGGAGGTTAAGTTGATGTTGATGTGCTGGAGGTTGATGGTGATGGCTGATGTTTGGAGGTTGGGGTTGAGGTTGATGTGGTCTGGGGTTAGGTTTGATGGGATGATGTCTGGAGGTTAATGGTTGATGGTTGATGGAATGGTAGGGAGGTTGGATGGTTTGATGATGGTTGAGGTTAATGGTTGTGTTGATGGCTGGTATGAGGGTGATGGTTGATTGATTAATGGTGGAGGATGGTTGATGGGCTGGTTGAGTTTGATGGTTGATGTGATGCTGGTCTGGAGGTTGGAGGTTGATTGGTTGGTGATGGCTGAGCTGGTATGGAGGTTAATGGTGATGGTGATGCTGGTCTGGAGGTTAAATGGCTGATGCTGGTCTGGAGGTTAATGGTTGATGGTTGATGCTGGGTCTGGTTGAGGTTGAGGTTTAAGGCTGTGCTGGTCTGGAGGTTGATGTTTTGATGGGTCTGGAGGTTGATGGTTGATGGCGGATGCTGGTCTGGAGGTTAATGGTTGAGGGATTGCTGGTCTGGAGGTGTGGTGGATGCTGGTCGGATGGTTTGGTTGATGTGGGTCTGGAGGTTGATGGTTGATGTGGTTGGAGGCGGATGGTTGTGTTGTGGTCTGGAGGTTGATGGTTGATGCTGGTCTGGAGGTTAATGGTTGATGGTTGGTGGATTGATGGATGGAGGGTCTGGAGGTTAATGGTTGATGGTGATGGTTGATGATTGGTCTGGAGGTCTGGGTGGCGGCTTGATGAGGTCTGAGGTTGGATGGTGGATGCTGGTCTGGAGGGTTGATGGTGGGATGGTGGAGGTTAATGGTGGTGCTGGCTGGGGTTGATGATGTATGGATGGTTGTGGTTGATGGTGGATGCTGGTTGTTATTGGTGATGGTTGTTTTGTTGGGATGGTGGGTTGATGTTTGTGCTGATGCTGGTCCTGGAGGTTGATGGTTTGATTGATGCTGGTTCTGGAGGTTGATGGTTGATGGTTGATGCTGGTCTGGAGGTTAATGGTTGATGGTTGATGCTGGTCTGGAGGTGGATGATGTGGTCGGAGGTTAATGATGGTGATGGTGGAATGCTGGGGAGGTTGAGGTGGATGATGGTTGATGGTTGATGCCTGGTGCTGGAGGTTGATGGTCTGGAGGTTGGTTGAGGTTGGTGGTTGGAGGTTGGATGGAGCTGAGGTTGATGGGGTGATGCTGGTATGGAGGTTGTTGCTGGTCTGGAGGTGGATGCTGGTTGGATGGTGATGGCTGGGATGCTGGTCTGGATGGTTGATGGCTGATGCTGGTCTGGGTTGTCTGATGGTTGGAGGTTGATGGTTTGTTGCTGGTCTGGAGGTTGAGGTTGATGCTGGTCTGGAGGTTGTGATGGTTAATGCTGGTCTGGAGGTTGATGGCTGATGCTGGTCTGGAGGTTGATGCTGGTCTGGAGGTTAATGGTTGATGGTTGTTGCTGGTCTGGAGGTTGATGGTTGATGGTTGATGCTGGTCTGGAGGGAATGGTTGATGGTTGATGCTGGGTGGTTGATCTGGGTTGATGGTTGATGCTGGTTGATGGTTGATGCTGGTCTGGGGTTATGGTGATGTTATGGTTTGGTGGGGGGATGGTTGATGGTTGAGGCTGATGGTTGGGAGTGGAGGTTAATGGTGATGGTTGATGTTGGTCTGGTTTGATGGTTGATGAGGTCTGGAGGTTAATTGGTTGGTGTGGGGTGATCGGTCTGGAGTTAATGGTGATGGCTGATTCTGGTCTGGAGGAATGGTTGATGGTTGATGCTGGTCTGGAGGGATGGTTGATGGTGGTCTGGATGTTGATGGTTGAGGGTTGATGGTTGATGCTGGTCTGGAGGTTAATGGTTGATGGTTGATGCTGGTCTGGAGGTTAATGGTTGATGGTTGATGCTGGTCTGGAGGGTTGTGGTTGAGGTGAATGCGGGTGGCTGGTGATGGTGATGCTGGTCTGAGGTTGATGGTTGATGCTGGTGATGGGAGGTAATGGTGTGGATGTGATGGTGATGTGGTCTGGAGGTTTGATGGTTGTTGATGGTTGATGCTGGTCTGGAGGTAATGGTGAGGTTGAATGTTGGATCTGGTTCTGTGGAGGTTGAGGGTGGATGGGGTTGGTCTGGAGGTTAATGGTTGATGGGTTGATGCGATATGGGATGATGGGGGTCAGGGAGGTGGAATGTTGATGGTTGATGCTGGTCTGGAGGTTGATGGTGGATGCTGGGGACGGAGGTTGATGGTTGATGCTGGTCTGGAGGAGGTTGATGGGATGGGGATGCTGGTCTGGAGGTTGATGGTTGATGGTTGTGCTGGTCTGGAGGTGATGGTGAGGTGACTGGTCTGGAGGTTGATGGTTGCTGGAGTTTGCTGGTCTGGAGGTTGATGGTTGATGGTTGTCTGGAGGTTGGATGGTGGATGCTGGTATGGAGGTTGATGGCTGGTCTGGAGGTTGATGGTTGATGGTTGGAGGTTGATGCTGGTCTGGGAGGTTGAGGTTGATGGTTTGGCTGGTGGAGGTGGATGATGGCTGAGGGAGGTTGATGGCTGATGCTGGTCTGGAGGGTTGATGGTTGGCTGGTGGAGGTTGGTTGATGGTCGGAGGTTGATGGTTGAATGCTGGTCTGGAGGTTGATGGCGATGTCTGGAGGTTGATGCTGGTCTGGAGGTTAATGGTTGATGGTTGTTGCTGGTCTGGAGGTTGATGGTTGATGGTGGATGCTGGTCTGGAGGTGATGGGGGATGGTTGGTCTGGATGCTGGTTGGATGAGGTTATGGGGAGGTTGATGGATGAGCTTGGTCTGGAGGTTGATGGTTGATGCTGGTCTGGAGGTTAATGGTTGATGGTTGATGCTGGTCTGGAGGTTGATGGTGGATGCTGGTCTGGAGGTTAATGGTTGATGGTTGATGCTGGTCTGGAGGTTGATGGTTGATGGTGGATGCTGGTCTGGAGGTTTATGTCTGGAGGTTAAACCTCCTTTAAGTCAGTTCCAGCTCTGCTCAGCTGACTTACATTCACTCTGATCAGATCTCGGCAAACATCTACATTTCAACTGTTGAAACATCTGAAACGAGCAAGGATCAGAATCAGAATCAGAATCAACTTCATTGCCAAGTACGATTTTACACATATGAGGAATTTGCTGTGGCCATGACGGTGCATGCAATTAAGGAAAAATATAACAAACAATGTAAATTGAAAATATAAATATATTTACACAAACTGTTTTTTGCATTAAGGGCAGGATGACCAAGAGTGATGTGCCATGAAAATGTGCAAATGAACAGGTAGTCCAGACTGAGCAATAATGTAACGCATAGTATTCTGAGTTCTGTCAATGTGACAGTAGTGTCAGAGTCAGAGGGGGAGAGTGAGGGGTGTCGGGGGGGTCCGGGTCTTATTGATAAGGCTGACAGCAGATGGGAAAAAAACTGTTCTTGTGGCGTGAGGTTTTGGATTTGACCTGAATGAAGACAAAGTGACGCTAGTCAACTGTAGGTTGGTGAGAACCACTGTCAAGCATGGCAGTGGAGGGC
This sequence comes from Hirundichthys speculiger, assembly GCA_018398805.1. Lineage (NCBI taxonomy): Eukaryota > Metazoa > Chordata > Actinopteri > Beloniformes > Exocoetidae > Hirundichthys > Hirundichthys speculiger. The sequence continues at coordinate 561,628 of JAGFBZ010001602.1, read as the reverse complement.
TGATGATCTGGGTTGGTCCAGATCAAGCTGGTTGGGATGCTTTAGCATCATGGAGGTCCTTAGTATTTCCTGGAAGTTCTGTCTGCAGTAGAAGACTGCACGTCACATCTGAAGCCTTTCAGACTGATGTGCAGCAACAGCAGCTCCTCTGAGAGCACTGCTGATGTCTTTCCCTGCTGGTGGTGTGTGTGCAGGTGAGTGTGACCCAGGTGAGGGCGAGACAGTGTCTCTCATCCTCCTCTAATCTCTTTATCCCTGTCAGGGTGACTGAGGAGACCCTGCTGCCGCTGGACACCTGCTACGCTCTGCTCCGTCTTCTGTCCGGACCAGAACCATTTCAGGGTCCCCAGTCCGTTTACCAGCGGGGGGGTCCTCCTGGGTTTCTATGGTGACAAGAGCGGGGGGTAGCTGGGGGATCTAGGCCACGTAACCCAGGGTGACGGATAACCAGCTGCCAGGTAAGGAGATAAGAAGTGGAGCGGCATAATTATGGAGAAGGTGTTTGGAGCTAAAATCTGGGTCACGTAGCAATATAATAACATATCATGTAATATAAACTAGTATAATATAGTATAAACAAGTATAATATAATAAGAATATCATGTATATAAAATATAGTATAATATAGTATATAAACAAGTATAATATAATAAAATATCATGTAATATAAACAAGTATAATATAATATAATATAATAACATATCATGTAATATAAACTAGTATAATATAGTATAAACAAGTATAATATAATAAATATAATGTAATATAAACTAGTATAATATAGTATAATATAATATAAGTATAATATAATATATAATATATAATATAATATAATATAATATATATAACATATCATGTAATATAAACTAGTATAGTATAATATAGTATAAAAAGTATAATATAATAAATATCATGTAATATAAACTAGTATATATATATAATATAATATAATAACATATAATGTAATATAAACTAGTATAATATAGTATAAACTAGTATAATATATATAATAACATATCATGTAATATATAAACTAGTATAATATATATTATAGTATAAACTAGTATAATATAATATAATATAATAACATATCATGTAATATAAACTAGTATAATATAGTATATAACTAGTATTAATATATATATAATAAAACATACATTTAATATAAACTAGTATAATATATATATAAACTAGTATAATAGAATAAAATATAATAACATCATGTAATATAAACTAGTATAATATAGTATAAACTAGTATAATATAATATAATATAATAACATATCATCTAATATAAACTAGTATAATATAGTATAAACTAGTTTAATATGATATAATATAATAACATATCATGTAATATAAACTAGTATAATATAGTATAAACTAGTATAATATAATATAATAACATATCATGTAATATAAATGAGTCTCCATGTTCTCCTGGTGCTTGTGTGGGTTTCCTCCAGGTTCTCCAGCTTCCTTCATCAAACCAAAGACCTACATGTCAGGTTAACTGGTGGTTCTGGATCACATAGAGGAGTGATTGGGAGGGTTCATGGTTGTTGGTCTATATGTGGTCCTGTAATGGACTGGAGACCTGTCCAGGTGATGGACTGGAGTCCTGTCCAGGTGATGGACTGGAGTCCTGTCCAGGTGGACCCCTGACTGTAGACCCGAAGTGAGCTGGATAGACTCCAGCAGATCCCTGTGACCCTGCAGAGGATTAAATGGGTATAGATAATGGATGGATGGATGGATAATATAATATGATATAATATAAACTAGTATAATATACTATAATTTAGCTACAGAACCAGTTGTTTTAATTCGTCATTTATTTATTTCATTTATTTCTATTTATTTATTTATTTATTTCTAACCCTAACCCTATCACTAAGATACTTAGATTTATTTATTTTTTTAATCACAACTTTTATGTAAAAAAAAAAAAAAAAAAAACAGCATTTTTTTGGTGACGTTCTGACTTTTTAATGGTGAGACGGGGGCTCTCTGGTACCTTCTGGTACCTTCTGGTACCTGTGGGGGAGCTGGTTCAGAGTTGCAGCAGTCCTGGTCAGAGACGCTGAGACAACTTCTGCTGCTGACTGTCCTCTTTGTGTCCTCTGAGCTCCTGCAGAAGCTGTAAAATGGTCTTTTGTCAGAACCAGACTCCTCTTCAGCCTCTCAGTGGGCCCTCAGGTCCAGAAGATTGGGACGCTGTAGAAAAATAGTCATAATTATTAAAAACAGAATGCAGACACTCCTCCTGATTCTCTGAATCTGTTGATGATATCATGGACTGTAGGTGGTGGATCTTCTCAGTCTTTGAGATTTTAGGCTGAGGAACATTTTAGACTGGTGAAGCTCTGTGTCTCTGAAACTGTCCAGTTATGAGACTGGCCTGTCGTTGTCGTTAAATGCTTCTCCATTTGTTCTTGACTTGTTCCAGTTTCTTTTCCAGCTTTTTGTTGCTCCTGTTCCATCTATTTAGAGAAATCTCGCTGCCATCAGGGTCAACATTAGCTGACATTTCCATGAAATGGTCTCAGTTCATCATCTGACAGCCTCACAACTTCTCTGGACCTGGTGCTTCTCTTTCCCTGATAATTCCTCCTCCGTCTCTTCTTCATCCTGCTGCTTGAGACGTTCAACCAGGGGTTCATCACATCCAGCACCATGAGACCTTCCTCCAGTCTCATGGTTCTGGATGTGGGGGGAAAACCTGCTGAGACTTTTCTTGTCTTGACCTCACTAGCTTCCATCTCAGTGGTATCTGTTGATTTGGACTTTGCTCTTCACATTCAGCTGGTTGGTTGGGATCCTGAGCCATCTGTGGCTGTTCTGAACATCTGAGATGTTTGCTTTGGTTTTTCCACCTTCACCCCATCTTTATTGTCTACATGAACTAGAGGGCAGTATACACTTACAGCTCCACCTCTCTAGTAGCAGGTTGGTCCTCCTTTCTCAGAAACCCTTTAATTCCTGGTCTCATTGATTCAACCAGGTGTTGGAGATGTTCCTCAGAGGTTCTGGTCAGTGTTGTCATGGCAGCATCACCAGTTACATCCATGATGAGAACCTCCAGTTCCTCCACATCCCAAAGCTGCTCTACTGGACTGAGATCTGGAGACTGTGGAGACCATTGGAGGACAATGGACTCATTGTTTCCAGAAATCAGTTAGAGATGATCATGGTACTGGAGGTATCCATGAGAAGATGGTCCACTGTGGTCATGAAGGGATGGAGATGGTCAGCAACAATCCTCAGGTAGGCTGTGGTGGTTAAACCATGATCAGCTGGTACTGAGAACATCTCCTCCAGACCATCACACCACCAGCAGCAACCTGAACCATTGATGGACCAGGATGGATCCATGCTCTCATGTTGATTCCATCTGGATGTTGCAGCTGAGATCCAGACTCATCAGACCAGACAACGTTCTTCCAGTCTTCTGTGGTCCAGTTCTGGTGAGTCTGTGAAGGTGCTGTCAGTTCCCTGGTCTCAGTTGACTGCAGTGACACCTGCTGTGGTCTTCTACTGCTGGAGAACATCTGCTTCAAAGTCCCAGTGTTGTTCAGAGATGGTGTTCTGCAGACCTTGGTTGAGTTCCTGTCATCTTTCCATCATCTCCAACCAGTCTGTCCATTGTCCTCTGACCTCTGACATCAGCAGCTGGATATCTTCTCTTTCTGGGACCATCCTCTGGAAACCCTGGAGATGGTTGTGGAGAAGATCCCAGTAGACCAGCAGTTTCTGCAACACTCAGACCAACAACCAGGACACGTTCTTTCTTCTCCATCCTGATGCTGGTCTGAACTCCAGCAGGTCTTCTGGACCACGTCTACATGGATGAATGTGGCTGGCTGATTAGATGTTTGTGCTAACGAGCAGCCGGACAGCTGGAGCTGATGAAGAGGCTCCCCAGTTATAGCCAACAACCCTATTCCACACCGAAGATATGTGAAACAGCTGAGTGGTCTTATATTAGGGGTCTAGAAGACCGTTATGTCCAGAACAACCTGAACATGTCTGTTTAAGCTGTAGATGCAGATCATGCTCCTGACAAACAACTGGAGGAATACCTGACTAAAATTGGAGGAATACCGGATGAACAACTGGAGAAATACCAGACGAACAACTGGAGGAATACCTGATGAACAACTGGAGGAATACCTGACTAAAACTAGAGGAATACCTGACAAACAACTAGAGGAATACCTGATGAACAGCTGGTGGAATACCTGACTAAAACTGGAGGAATACCAGATAAACAACTGGAGGAATACCTTACTGAACAACTGAACAAAGAATACCTGATGAACAACTGGAGGAATACCTGATGAACAACTGGAGGAATACCTGATGAACAACTGGAGGAATACCTGATGAACAACTGGAGGAATACCTTATGAATAACTGGAAGAATACCTGATGAACAGCTGGAGGAATACCTGACAAACAACTGGAGGAATACCAGATGAACAGCTGGATGAATACCTTTTAAACAACTGGAAGAATACCTGATGAACAGCTGGAGGAATACCTGACTAAAACTGGAGGAATACCTGATGAACAACTGGAGGAATACCTGATGAAAACTGGAGGAATAACTGATAAACAACTGGAGGATAGAGGAATACCTGACTAAAACGGAGGAACCAGGACGAACAATAGAGGAATACCTGAAACAACTGGAGAATACCCGATGAACTGGAGGAATACCTGACGTACAACTGGAGGAATAACTGACGTACAACTAGAGGAATACCTGACGAACAACTGGAAGAATACTTGACTAAAACTGGAGGAATATCTGACTAAAACTGGAGGAATACCTGATTAAAACTGGAGGAATACCTGACGAACGACTGGAGGAATACCTGACAAACAACTGGAGGAATACCTGATGAACAACTGGAGGAATACCTGACAAACAACTGGAGGAATGCCTGATAAACAACTGGAGGAATACCTGATGGACAACTGGAGGAATACCTGATGAACAACTGGAGGAATACCTGACTAAAACTGGAGGAATACAGGACGAACAACTAGAGGAATACCTGACAAACAACTGGAGGAATACCCGATGAACAACTGGAGGAATACCTGACTAAAACTGGAGGAATACCTGATGAACAACTGGAAACTGGAGGAATACCTGATGAACATGGAGGAATACCTGAACAACTGGAGGAATACTGAACAACTAGAGGAATACCTGACAAACAACTGGAGGAATACCGATGAACAATGGAGGAATACCGGACTAAAACTGACCTAAAAGGAATAACAACGGAGGAATAACTGACGTACAACTGGAGGAATGGTGAACTAGACTAACAACAGGAATACCTGACTGGAGGAAAATGAAACTGGAGGGCTGACGTACAAACCGTACAACTAGAGGAACAACTGGAGGAATAGCTGACGAACAACTGGAGGAATACCTGATGAACGACTGGAGGAATAGCTGACTAAACTGGAGGAATAACTGACGTACAAAACTGAGGAACTGACAAACAACAGATACCTGACGAAAACTGGAGGAATACCTGATGAACAACTGGAGGAATACCTGATGAACAACTGGAGGAATACCTGACAAACAACTGGATGTATACCTGATGAACAACTGGAGGAATACCTGATGAACAACTGGAGGAATACCTGACTAAAACTGGAGGAATACAGGATGAACAACTAGAGGAATACCTGACAAACAACTGGAGGAATACCCGATGAAGAACTGGAGGAATACCTGACGAACAACTGGATGTATACCTGACAAACAACTGGAGGAATACCCGATGAACAACTGGAGGAATACCTGACGAACAACTGGAGGAATAGCTGACGTACAACTGAAGGAATAACTGACGTACAACTGGAGGAATAACTGATGAACAACTGGAGGAATACATGACTAAAACAGGAGGAATATCTGACAAAACGGAGGAAACTGACTAAACTGAGGAAACTGATGAACAACTGGAGGATGAACAACTGGAGGAAACCTGGATGAACAACTAGGAATACCTGATGAACAACTGGAGGAATACCTGACTAAAACTGGAGGAATACAGGACGAACAACTAGAGGAATACCTGACAAACAACTGGAGAAATACCCGATGAACAACTGGAGGAATACCTGACTAAAACTGGAGAAATACCTGACGAACAACTGGAGGAATAGCTGACGTACAACTGGAGGAATAACTGATGAACAACTGGAGGAATACCTGATGAACAACTGGAGGAATACCTGACTAAAACTGGAGGAATACAGGACGAACAACTAGAGGAATACCTGACAAACAACTGGAGGAATACCCGGTGAACAACTGGAGGAATACCTGACTAAAACTGGAGAAATACCTGACGAACAACTGGAGGAATACCTGACTAAAACTGGAGGAATATCTGACTAAAACTGGAGGAATACCTGATGAACGACTGGAGGAATACCTGACAAACAACTGGAGGAATACCTGATGAACAACTGGAGGAATACATGACAAACAACTGGAGGAATACCTGATGAACAATGGAGGAATACCTGACGAACAACTGAGGAATTGACGAACAATGGAGGAATAAACCTGGTACAACTGGAGGAAATACCTGAACGACAACTGGAAGAATACCTGACAACAACTGGAGGAATACCTGACTAAAAAACTGGAGGAATATCTGACAACAAAAAAAATGGAGGAATTACCTGACTAAAACTGGAGGAATACCTGACTAAAACTGGAAGGAATACTGAGAATGAACTGGAGGAATACCTGACAAAAACTGGGAATAACTGATGAACAACTGGAGGAATACCTGATGAAACAACTGGAGGAATACTGATAAACAACTGGAGGAATACCTGATGAACAACTGGAGGAAATACCTGATGAAGGAATACAGGAACCCAACTGGAGGATATACCTGACAAACAACTGGAAGGAATACCCTATGAACAACTGGAGGAATACCTGACTAAAACTGGAGGAATACCTGACGACAACTGGAGGAATATAACTGACGTACAACTGGAGGAATATTATATGAACAGCTGAAACTAAAATGGAGGCTGGAGGAATACCTGATGAAACAACTGGAGGAATAACTGAATATGAACAACTGGAGGAATACCTGACTAAAACTGGAGGAATACAGGACGAACAACTAGAGGAATACCTGACAAACAACTGGAGGAATACCTGAACAACTGGAGGAATACCTGACGAACAACTGGAGGAATAGCTGACGTACAACTGAGGAAACTGGAATGGAAAGGACGTGAACAACTGGAAGAATACCTGACGAACAAAGGAGGAATACGAAAACTGACAAACTGGAGGAATACCTGATAAAACTGGAGGAATACCTGATGAACAACTGGAGGAATACCTGAACAACTGGACAACTGGAGGAATACCTGGAGGACTGAAAAACTGGAGGAATACCTGATGAAACAAACTGGAGGAATACCTGACTAAAAACTGGAGGGAATACAGGACGAACAACTAGAGGAATACCTGACAACAAACAACTGGAGGAATACTAACTGACGTACAACTGGAAGAATACCTGATGTACAACTGGAAGGAATACCTGACGAACAACTGGAGGAATACCTGACTAAAAACTGGAGGAATACCTGACTAAAACTGGAGGAATACCTGACGAACGACTGGAGGAATACCTGACAAACAAACTAGAGGAATACTGATGAAACGACAACTGGAGGAATACTTGACTGAAACACAACTGGAGGAATACCTGACGAACAACTGGAGGAATACCTGATGAACAACTGGAGGAATACTGACAAAAACTGGAGGAGAATACCTGACGAACAACTACTAAAACTGGAGGAATACTGACGAAACTGAAAAATGGGAAACAACTGGAGGAATACCTGATGAACAACTGGAGGAATACACTGACAAAACAACTGGAGGAATACCTGACTGAACAACTGGAGGAATACCTGGAAACTGGAGGAATACCTGACTAAAACGGAGGAAGAATGACAAACAACTGGAGGAATACCTGACGAACAAATGGAGGAATACCTGACGAACAAAACTGAACGGAGGAATACCTGATTGAAAATGGAGGAATACCTGACTAAAACTGGAGGAAATACCTGACAAAAAACGGGAGGAATACCTGACTGAAAACTGATGAAATACCTGATGAAAACTGGAGGAATACCTGACGAACAACTGGAGGAATACCTGATGAACAACTGGAGGAATACCTGATGAACAACTGGAGGAATACCTGACTAAAACTGAAGAAATACCTGCATAAAACTGGAGGAATACCTGACTAAAACTGAAGAAATACCTGCATAAAACTGGAGGAATACCGGACGAACAACTGGAGGAATACCTAATGAACAACTGGAGGAATACCTGACTAAAACTGGAGGAATACCTGACATACAACTGGAGGAATACCTGACTAAAACAACTCCAGCAGATTTTCAATGTAACAATAATGTACGCCTTGCTATTAAAGACATAAAGGCCACAACATCTCTCTGGGCAGAATTTAAATTCAGTGAAGAATCTGGAATCCCAAATATGGAGATGAGAGGAGAGGGCTTCAGATCAATTTTAAAGATCATAGAGATAAAATAATTCCACCAAAAATCATATAAGCAAGAACATTGATAAAACATGTGGCCCAGGTGACAAGGAGAGCACTTACACTTATCACAGATATCTGCAACTCCAGGGTAAATACTAAAATTAGAGTAATGAACCCTGAAAACTACTTTTTTAAACTGAATCAAGCTGAGGTGAGCACAGGAAGATGATGTCCTAATACGGCTCAGAGCTTTGTCCCAGGTCTCTTGATCGACTTGTATTCCCAACTCTCTCTCCCATGAATTTCTGATCTTGTCGCTGAAATCGTTGTTTAGTGTTAATATAAAATTATAGAAATTAGATATAAGCCCCTTTTTCTGCGGACAATATGAAATAACACTTTCCCAGGTCTGTACTGAAGGTACAGTGGGGAAATCAGGAAAAAATTTAGAAACGAAATTCAGAATTTGAAAATATCGAAATAAATGGGATCCTGGTTATTCACAATTTGAAGATAGATTGGTAAAGCTGTCAAACTGTCCAGAAATATATAAATTTCTAATTTGATTAATGCCCTTGTCGTGCCATATTGAAAACCCAGAATCTGAAATAGATGGCGGAAACAGATGATTCTTGGCCACAGGGCCTGAAGCAGAGGCAATCAAAAAATTGTGACAACATCTAAATTGAAACCAGACTTAAACTGTATTGAGGACCACTTGATTATCGCTTGATTAAACATTGCTCGTTGCTTGCAAAAACCGGCACTTTATACATATAGTGCCGGTTTTACAGGCAACGAGGAAAAAAATAAGATCCCCTGCAAGATAATAATTCCATTCTGCACCAGGCGGAGCTAAATGATTTTAACCAATAGCAATTTTTTGTATATGAGCTGCCCAATAACATGACTGAAAATTGGGCAGAGCAAGTCCCCCAGTGAGTCTGCATCTCTGCAGCAAAGACTTACGAACTCTAGGTGGTTTCCCATCCCAGATAAAACCGCTAACAATTTTGTACTATGAATCAAAAAAAAATTTTGGCAGAAAAAGAGAAATTGACTGAAATAAGTAAAGGAATTAAGTTAAAATATTCGTCTTAACAGCATTAATCCTACCCAAGAGGGAAAGAGGAAGATCATGCCATTGCTGCATATCAGAAGTAACTTCTGCAATCAGGGAGGAGAAATTAGCTGATGCTAGGGCAGACAATGAGCGTGTTATGTTTATACCAAGATACTTAAATCCATTTAACTTAAGTGTAAAATGTAAATCAGACTGTTGGAGATCACACGCAGCTGAATTTATGGGAAAGCACTCACTTTTATCCAAATTCAGTTTATAACCTGAAAAAGAGCTGAAATTATTTAAAATACTCAGGACTTTAGGGACTGAACTCAATGGATTTGACACATAAAGCAACAAATCATCTGTATATAGGGAAAATTTATGTACAGTTCCATTTCGGATGATCCCAGTGAATGAAGGGGAAGAGCGCAAAGCGATAGACAGGGGCTCAATTGCAATCGCAAAGAGCAAAGGCGATAATGGACACCCTTGCCACGGCCAAGGGGAAAATAGTCAGAGAAGATGTCATTTGTGTGGACACTAGCTTTTGGGGATGAGCATAAGAGGCGGATCCAGGAATTAAATTCATCATTAAATCCAAACTTTTTCAAAACAGCAAACAAGTACTCCCACTCCACCCTATTGAATGCTTTTTCAGCATCTAGGGATATTACAATTTCAGGTACATGAGAGCACTGCTTTGATTCGATTATATTAAAAAAGAGTGCATGTATTGTGTTTCCCCACTTCAAAGTAGCGAGTGTGAGATGGCATTTTTCCTCACCATTCTTAATTTCTGTGTTTTTATATCTGTGTGTATGTGTGTGTGTGTGTGTGTGTGGGGGGGGGGGGGGGGGGGGTGGGTCATTTGTGTTATTGTTTCCTGTATTGTTTTTATGTAAAGCACTGTGAGCTGCTCCTGTTGCATGAAAAGTGCTCTATAAATAAAGTATGATTGATTGATTGATTGACTGATATTGAAAAATATCCCTTAATTAAAAAACGTCCCTTAATAAAGCCATTTTGCTCTCCAGATAGTGGTAGAACCCTCTCCAAACGACTCCAAACACTTTTACATCAGCATTCAACAAAGACAACGGTCTGTAAGAACCACATAATGTCGGATCTTTATCCTTTTTAAGAAGTAAAACTATAGTTGCCTGTGTCAGAGTCAGTGGTAAAATACCTCATTCTAATGATTCATCAAACATTGCTAAAAGTAAAGGAGCCAATTTTACAATAAATAGAAAGTGAGGAATAATATATGATCTGACCTCTTAGATAGGATTTAAGTGTTTCCCATAATAATGAATATGAATTAGAATCATTGTTAATAAACAATAAAAACTCATCGATTGAGTGAGAGATAAAATCACAGAATTCCTTTTCTGCCAAAAGAAGAGAATTGAACCTCCATAGAGTTGGACTGCATTTGTGAAAATATCTGTATATCTAATAGTAGTGGTGCATTATCCGATATAATTATACTCAAGTAATCAGAGGAAACTACACAGGAATTTAAAGACTGATCAATTAAAAAATGATCAATCCTGGAGTAAGAATGGTGTACCTTAGAGAAAAAAGAAAATTTTTGCACAAATGGATTGAGGGATCTCCAGGGGTCAACCAAGCCATTACGCTTCATAAAATCAGTGAATGCTTGAGACATGGAAGATATATTTATACTACGAGGATTGGAACGATCTAACGCTGGATCGAAGACACAATTCAAGTCGCCTCCAAAAATTAACAAATGTGAATTCAAAAAAGGTATTTTACTCAATAGGCTACTGGCAAAACCAGCATCCTCAAAGTTTGGGGCATATACGTTGACTAATAAAACTTTTTTATGTATCAACAACCCTGCAACTATGACATATCTGCCATTCTTATCAGCTATGACATTGGTGGGTGAAAACTGAACTTTCTTACTGATCAGAATAGTGACTCCTCTGGATTTGGAGTTAAACTCTGAGTGAAAAACTTGACTCACCCATGGGCACCGCAACCTATGATGGTCTTTAGTCTGAAGATGAGTCTCTTGTAAGAAAACTACAGAGGACTTAAATTTTTTTCAAGTGTGTAAATACCTTTGATCTTTTTACCGGATGTCCCATGCCCTTGATGTTCCAACTAATAAAACGAAGAGATGTACCTGGCCCACCAATATCAGAACTTATGGTGTTATTACCCATTTAAGAGCATGAGAAATAAATAAATAAATAAATAAATAAAAGTGAGCTGAGTTAAAACACCCTCCCCCCAAAAACCCTGAACAAGTACACCCATAGTCCCCATAAAGAACAAGAACAATGGAGACAGCAGTGTCATTATGAAAAATGGTTATTCACAGCAAAATAGGAACGGCTCAGAAACATAGTAATCAATGGCAGAAGAACAAAGCGAGAAGTGACTCCCACCAATTTCAAAGTAAAAATAGAATATGTGCAATATTGAAAAAACATATACAAAAAGCAACCTACATTGGGAGTTCAGCAAAAGAAGTGCGGCTCACCCTGGGATCAAAGTCTTGACGTAAACCATCGCCTCCTCCGGAGAGGTAAAGTACTTCTCTGCACCCCCCATAAGTAATACGTAGCTTCGCCGGGTGCAAAACTCCATACCTGACTCCTTCAATGTCCCGGAGAACACGCCTGACACAGTTGAAGGCTGCGCGAGCACGGGCTACCTTCGCAGTATAATCCGGGAAGATCGATATCAATTTGCCCCTGAATTTGATTGCCTGAGGCTCTTTTGCATGACATAAAATGTCGACACAGGCATTGTAGTATTGGAGCCTGCACACTATGGCTCTTGGTCGCTCACCCGGTTTAGGTTTGGGTTGAGTGGTACGGTGAGACCGATCAACCAGGGGTAACTTGTCCAACTTGAGCGCTTCCTTAAGCATTGTGGCCACGGCTTTAGGGGAACAAGAATTGGGGCCCTCTGCGACACCGAGAATCCTAATATTGTTGCAGCGTGATCTTGACTCTCAAGTCCTCACATTTTTTCTCCAGTACAACAACTTTAGCGGTGAGGCGGTCAATCGATGCTTTCATCTCGACTATGTCATCAGTGCATCCTGAGAGCACCTCTTCCACGTCTCCCATAACTCCCGTTAGCTTAGCCAACTTAGCATCGGTAGTAGTAGCTTTGTCGTTAGCTAGTTGAGACTTCACCGATTGTAGTTCAGACTTGATAGGTGACAAAGCATCAACGAGAAGTTCTTGCAGCTCCTTTTTAATGATTCCAGCAATATCCTCTTTCAGGGAAGCCATTAAGTCAAGTTTTAGGGCATTGGTGTCTATACTGGGTGGTGACGGGGCTAATTTGGATTGTAGCGGCCTGTGAGCATGGCTTCAGGTGCATCTGAATAGTGCGGGATTTACCCTTTCCCGTCATTGCAAAATGTAAAAAAAAAAAATATCAATGGGCACAGCGTGCAACCAACAAGATAAAATGATAGGTTGAGTTAGAAAAATGCACAGTTGGATAACACTCATAATAGAAATTGGCAGGAGCCACCAAATTCACGTGTTACTCCATCAAGAGCTCGGCCACTCGCCTCGATCTGTTAGTTGTTTTGATTAGATGCTTGTCTTGATGTGTTGGCTGTTACCAGGAGGTTGGGTTCTTCATCGTTACCTTCTGAGGTGACTGTGACCAGTCCAGGAACATCACCACCTCTATAACAGTGTTGTGCTGTTGAGGATTGATAAAGTATTATTGAACTGAATGTGTTGTAGGAGGACTAGCTGCTCTGGTTTTGAGTTCTTTGAGTCTTTTTCAGTTGTCCTAGCACAGGGGTGGCCAAAGTTGGTCCTAGAGGGCTGGTGTCCTGCAAGTCGTAGATCAGGGTTCTCCAAAGTTGGTCCTAGAGGGCTGGTGTCCTGCAAGTCGTAGATCAGGGTTCTCCAAAGTTGGTCCTGGAGGGCTGGTGTCCTGCAGGTTTTGCATGTTTCCCTGCATCTGATCCTAATTAATGGCCATCATCATCTTGTCATCAACGCCAGCACGTGTCTGATCGGGTCAGTTGTTAATGACACGATCAGTTGTATCAGGATGTGTAGAAGGAGGGAAACATCTAAAACCTGCAGGACACCAAACCTTGAAGAGTGACTTTGGAGACCCCTGTTCTAGCGTTAGCTGCTTAGCTTTACTTCCTGTTATATTCTGAAGGAGTTGTTCCCTGTGTGTGTGTTGTTAGTTTAGGTTTGATCTTCTGTAGTCTCTGTCCAGATTGGCCACACTGTAGTCAGGTTCTGTCTCATTCTTCCTCCCCTGCTGGTCCATTGTCATTTTCTTCTCTCAGGTGCTCTGCTTTCCTGTTTACTTCTCCTCATGTAAAACTGTAATTTCCCTTTCAGCTTCTCTCTACAGTAGATTAAAAATATGAGGAAAAACTTGCTGCCAAATGTCTTCATTATAAGAAAAAAACAGGTCCTTACGCATGTCCAGCTTGGGTAGCGATGGAGGTCTGTGCCAGTAGTCCAGTTTCTTTACCTGCTCTTTTAGGCGCTGCGCTTCCACTTACCTCTGGTACTTCTATCAGTAACCCTGTTGTTGCAAATCTTACAAATCTGGGCCCAATTCAGGAGACATTTTGGATTGCAGGCCTTCTCACCCCAAAGACCAATTGCAGCTAATCATCTATTTGCTCCCTCTTTGGCCGATGGTGCATTTAAGATTTGGTGCAAAAAAGGCTTGAAATGCTTTGGTGATCTCTTCATTGAAAACATCTTTGCTTCCTTTTCTCAATTGTCAGAAACTTTTGATACCTCCAAAACACACTTTTTTAGATTTCTACAAGTCAGGCATTATGTACAACGTTTTGTTTCACAATTTCCTCATAAACCCCCAGTCAATCCTCTTGATATATTTCTCTCTGTCAACCCCATTTCGAAAGGCATTATGTCTCATCTTTACAGTCTTATTTCAAAGTTACTCTGCCCTTCAATGGTGGCTATACGAACTGCTTGGGAGTAAGACCTAGGCTCTACATTTAGTGATGACACATGGGACTTAGTCCTTAATCGCATACACTTTTCTTCCATGTGTGCCCGTCATGCTCTCTTGCAGTTTAAGGTGGTCCACATATCAAAGGCCAAATTGGCACGAATGTACCCTGATGTGGACCCTATATGTGATAAATGTAAAAGTGCACCAGCCACGCACGTCTTTCAAACAATCTCTGTTACCCTTCAACACCAAATAGAGTCAAATCCTTTGAGTACCATTTCTGGCATTGCCCCCCACTTGGACTTGCCAAGAGCAAAACTGAATGTCTTGGCCTTTACTTCCCTATTAGCCCGACGAGCTACTCTTACTTAGATGGATCCAGCTCCCCCCTCTCACTCACACTGGCTTAAGGACATCATGTCTTGTATGAATCTAGAGAAAATATGTTTTGCTTTTAGGGGAAAAGTGAGTAAATTTTATAGAGTGTGGAACCCTTTCTTGAAATTTTTTGAAAAACCCACTACTGAAAAACCCACTACAGTAATTTCTGAGTAGCTCTACCACCCCTCCCCTCTTCTTTTTCTTTTTTTATTATTATCTCTATTTCTTTGTTTTATTTTCTTTTTTTTTCTTCCCTAGTATTATGGATGTTTGCAGTTATCTCTCCTGTATTAATAATTTGAATTCCATCCCTACAAATAGACTATGTTAGTTATAATTGATTTGTGATTGTCTGTATGTCTGGTGTTGTATGTGAAGATGGATGTCTCAGGATTTGGGTAGATGTTGTTTGGGAAAACATTGAAAAAATTATTTCCTTGTACAGTTACTGTTTTGTCCATTATTGATAAGCAATAAAAAGACCTTTGAAAGAAAGAAAAAGAAAAACAGGTCCTTAAGGTGCAATCCCCCCCAGGAGTCGAGGTCTCCTCCAACTCTGGGTAACTGCAGCTTTCATCTTCCTCCATCTTTGTTTTAAACATTTGATGACGCAGTCTGAGCGTGACAGAAGCAACAGCAGTGTTGCCATGTTTGATTAATTTCCTCAGATACATATCAGGCTCGTTTGTGGTGGATTTTAAATGGGGTTCGCTGGAGACCTGGAACGGTTTTGACCGTGCGTGAACTTTGAAAGAGCGTCGTTCACAGTTGACCAAATGAACTCGTTCACACCCGATGCCGGTGAAGGAGAAAGAGAGCGCGTTCAGTTCATGATCACGCAAAATATGAACTAGTTTGTGAACTTGTTCAATGAACGCGTTCAGGTACAACACTGGGTGTCATCATCAGGAAATGACCTCTATTAGAGATGAGTAATAGAGTAGAGCCAAAACTCCACCTGAGCAGTATTAAAACATGAATCTTTAAATTCCAGAGGACTATGATGCATCAGTGCTAATGTTCTAACATGTAGATGGTCTTTATTTAACCAACAGCAATGTTCTTCTTTCTCTGACAGACGGACAGAGGAACGCCTCCATGGCTAAAGTAGCACCACAAGTCCCGCCCCACCATTCCAGGTTGACCATGGGGGAGGAGCCAAGTGACGTCAGAGAAGAGGGCAGGTGAGATGTTTTTGAAAGTAGAATTTCTGAATTAATGCTAAAGAACATGGTTCTGTTAACTGCTGAGGTGGCTGGAGGTCAACGAGGAGAGAGGTCAACGAGGAGCTCAGGAGGTCAACGATCAGGATCAATCAGGAGGTCAACGAGGAGTTCAGGAGGTCAACGAGGAGCTCAGGAGGTCAACGAGGAGCTCAGGAGGTCAATCAGGAGCTCAGGAAGTCAATCAAGACCTCAGGAGATCAATCAGGAGTGCAGGTCAACGAGGAGTTCAGGAGGTTAACGAGGAGCTCAGGAGGTCAACGAGGAGCTCAGGAGATCAACGAGGAGCTCAGGAGGTCAACGAGGAGCTCAGGAGGTCAACTAGGAGCTCAGGAGGACAACGAAGAGCTCAGGAGGTCAACAAGGAGCTCAGGAGGTCAATCAGGAGCTCAGGAGATCAATCAGGAGTGCAGGTCAACGAGGAGTTCAGGAGGTTAACGAGGAGCTCAGGAGGTCAACGAGGAGCTCAGGAGGTCAACCAGGAGCTCAGGAGGTCAACCAGGAGCTCAGGAGGTCAATCAGGAGCTCAGGAGGTCAATCGGGAGTGCAGGTCAACAAGGAGTTCAGGAGGTCAACGAGGAGCCCAGGAGGTCAATCAGGAGCTCAGGAGGTCAATCGGGAGTGCAGGTCAACGAGGAGTTCAGGAGGTCAACGAGGAGTTCAGGTCAACGAGGAGCTCAGGAGGTCAACGAGGAGTTCAGGAGGTCAACAAGGAGCTCAGGAGGTCAATGAGGAGCTGAGGAGGTCACAGATGTAGCTCTTCTTGACATGAAAAAGTTTACAAAACTTTTGTAGAATTGCACTTCTTTTCGTAAAAGTCATTTTTTTTATTGTAAAACCATCAAATGTATAAAATGTTTGTAGAGTAGCAGCATCTTTCTGGCGTCAGACTGTTTCTTCTGAAAGTAAAGCTGCTCAACTGTGGCTCAGCTGAAAGAGTGTTCATCAGGTTCGAGGACCACCTGGTCACGTGGCTGAATATCGTTAGCTGATATCAGTTTAAACGAGCTGAGACGAGAACATCATCATATGAAAGACATTTAAGGGGAAAACTGGGTAGAAATTTGAAGGAGGCCATCACTGCTGGTCCACGTCTGAGTCCTGGTTCCAGTTCTTCAGAGAAGTTCTTCAATGTTGTCATTCAGGAGATGACAGATCTTTTTTTCTCCTCTAATTCTGGATATTGATCCTGACCTGGCAGCTCTGGCGCCCCCTGCTGGCTGTAGGGATTGATACATCTGTACAGAAAGGTTTCTGGACTGGAGGACGTTTATCAGCGCCACCTGGGTCCTCAGGTGGATCTGACCTGTGAAACAGTTTTGGTTTTAGAGGTTTGGGGTGTTGGTGTGTATATTCAATATTCAACCAAAGACCCGACATGTAACGTTGTCCATCTGCCCTCAAAGTCCTTGTATGTTGTAGATTACTGATGTACTGGTTTGTTCCAGAATCCCTCAGAGACCAGGACCTGGAGCTCTGTTCAACGTCAACAACAGCAACAACAACGAGGAAGACGAGTAAGAAACATGAATGTAGGACACTTAAATGAGGACAGAAACCAGGAGAGCTGCAGCTTCATGACTGCTTCATTCTGTCTTCCAGGGAGGAAAAGGAGAGGAAGAAGAAAGAGAAGAAGGAGAGGAAAGAGAAGAAAGAGTAAGTTGACCATCAGTGATGACTGTGGTCCAAAACAAAAGAAAACAGCATGACTGTGACCACTCAAACATCAAGCTTTATATTTTTTTTTTAAATATTTAAACGTTTCATTCTTAAATCTAATTGTTCTTTTTATTTTTTTAAATCATTATTTCTTTAATGTTATTTGTTTTATTGACAGTTTTTAGGAATCATTTTTAATAAAACTTTTATATTATTTCTTTAATATAATTACTTTACTGGAATTTTTTTACAAATAAAGTTGTATATTTTTTTTAATGAACACATACAGAAAATATAATGAGAATAATAATATTGAATTTAATTGAATTTAATTCAAATCTTGAAAGACCTCCTGCCACAAGATGACATATTTGAGTCCAGCATTCTTGTGACGTGGTGCCACCATGTGGTCAGAGGTGGTACTGCTGCGTAGAGTCAGAAATAAAAAAGAAGTTGATCATCATAGTATTCTAGGAAATGTTTGTCATTTTTTGTACTTTTACAGAGCTGATTCTCTGTGTTTATTTAAATGACTTTATTATTGTTCTCAGGAAAGAGAAACAGGAGAAGAAGGAGAGGAAGGAGAAAAAGCAGAAGGAGAAAGAGGAGAAGGAGAAAGAAAAACAGAAGGCGAAAGAGAAAGAGGAAAAAGAAAAGAAGGCCAAAGAGGAGGCGTAAGTTTATTGACTGATTTGAATGAACATGGAGAACATGGGGATCAGAATATTGATCAGCTCCTGTGAATGTTCCTGTCCAGGGCGCAGGAGATCACAGTGATTGATCCTGCTGGAAACACCTACTACTACTGGCTCTTCATCATCACCATCCCAGTCATGTACAACTGGACTCTAATCATCGCCAGGTAACTCACCTTTGGATGCTGGACTGACCTCAGACCTCAGGCTGACACAGATGGAAGAAAAATGAAAAATCTTTCTTTTGTAACACCTCACCCAATTTGGATTTTAATCAGTTTATGACCATTGAAGTTTTTTTAAACAATAAAAAAAAAAAAAAAAAACAATCAATCAATCAATCAACTTTTATATGTAGAGCCCTTTACAACACACAATATGACCAAAGTGCTTTCCATTAAAATCCACATTAAAACAAAACAATTTAAATTCGACATAACAATCCAATTAAAAATGTCTCACATCATTACTGTGTATTAAAAGGCAGTCTATATAGATAGGTTTTAAGCCAGGATTTAAAAAGCCCAAAGTCAGTGATGTTGTGCATTTCTGGGGGCAGCTTATTCCAGAGTCTGGGCCCAGCAGCGGATCACCCTAGAGTTTAGTCCTCGTTCTGGGGACTTCCAGCAAGAGCTGGTTTGAGGACCGTAAGGCTCTATTAGGGTTCTGAACACGCACTTTTTCACATAAATAAGGAGGGGCACAGCCATTAGGGCTTTAAAACACAAAGATTAACATTTTAAAAATCAATTCTAAAAGAAACAGGAAGCCAGTGAAGGGCAAATAAAACTGGGGTGGGTGATGTGTTCCTGACGTCGAGTATTGAGGGGCGAGTCCACAGACGGAGGAACAAGTCTACAGACGGAGGGCGAGTCCACAGACGGAGGAACGAGCTGACAGGGGAAATGACAAGACTTAAATAGATAGAGTGACAGACGAAAGGCAGGTGCAGACAATCAGGATGATGAGAGGGAGGAAGCAAAGCTGAAAACAGTGCAGACAAGACAGACCTTCAAAGTAAATCAGGAAACACTAGAGACATGGGTTGACGACAACTTTACACAGTACAAAAAACAACCCAAAATGGCTGCCCCCCCCCCCCTCCCTCCCTCCCTCCCTCCCTCCCTAAAGACAAACCAAGATAGTGGAAGCAGAACCAGGGAGGGCGGAGGGGGCCGGAAAGCATGGTACCAAAAAACAAAGAAAAAAAGAGTCACTAGGTCCCAAAGGCCCAAAGGAAAGAGTCCAGGTGGGAGACTGGGCAGACGGCCGAGACAGTTCCGAGGGATGACCGCGGCGGCGGACTGGAGCCAGAAACTGGCGAGGAGGACGGCAGTGGCGAACTGGAGCCAGGAACTGGCGAGGTGGACGGCGGCTGTGGACTGGAGCCAGGAACTGGCGAGGTGGACGCCGGCGGTGGACTGGAGTCAGAAGTTCCAGCAGCTTTGGCGGCAGAGACTCGGGCGGTTGCAGCTCCTGCTGCAGCGGTGCAGCGGGAGATGAGGGGAGGTGCGTCGACCACCTCGGAGACAGGATCGGGCCACGAGCCTCCCCCTCAACCTATTAAGGTCATCGTACACCGATACCATGTGGGGCAGGTGAAGGAGCTGGGGCCAGAGGGTCAAATGCCTCAGGAGGAGGTCATAAACAAAGATCCACCCACTAACGTCGGTTGTTCCCTCCAGGGATGACGTGAGCTGGTGGTAGATGTCCTCAAAGATCCGGACCTCCTCCTGAATGGGTTCAAGACCCTCCCAGGCCACCGCGGAGACGGGGTCGGGAGCTGAGGCTGGGACGTCCTCCCAGATGTCCACGGGAGCTGGGGCAGAAGGTGCTATGTTCTCCAGAATGCAGACCGAGACGGGAGCCAGAGGTGGAGCGTCCTGCTGGACCGCCTCGGCGACAGGGGCCCCTCGAGGACCGTGGGGTTGCCCCAGACCACGAGCAGCTGCCTCGCCTTTTCCTCGGGGTCCCCACAGCTGCCTCGGAGGGGGGCTGGGAAGCTTCTGGGACCCCCCAACGCCAGCCAGCAGCCCCAGAGCAGGGAAAGTTCCTCCTCAGCATGGGGGGGGGGGGGGGGGGGGGGGGGGCGTTCTTGCCCGCCTCCCTGCTTAGGAAGGCCAGCAGGGAGATTCGCTCGCCTCCTGCTGGGTCCATATTGGCTGGTCTGTTCTGTCAGGTTTTGAAGTGAAACATGGAGGACCAAAAAGGCACAAAAAGAGGGAATTTATTAAACACAACCCAAAAGCAAAACGTCCAAACTCAACTGAAAATCCAAACAGGAGAAAAAAAGTCCAAAACAAACCAAAATTCCACAAAAGTAATCAAAATCAAGAATCCAGGTGTAAAAAAACAGAAAAACACTCACGAGACACGACGTTAGACTTGCGGGGCATTGAAAGATGGACCAGCACAGACAGGGGAGACAAAAGACTTAGATAGACAGAGGGACAAACGAGAGGCAGGTGCAGACAATCAGGATAACGAGAGGGAGGAAGCAAAGCTGAAAACAACACAGACAAGACAGACCTTCAAAGTAAAACAGGAAACGGGTGACACAAAAGACAGGGAGAGTGATGTCAACTTTACACAGAACAAAAAACACTCCAAAATGGCTGCCCCAGACCATGACACCACTAGAACTCGGTCTCTCTGATTCTGGTTTGAATCTGCAGAGGCAGTCCCAGAACCAGGTTGGTTTGGGACGTTCAGGTCTTCACCCCTGGTGAAGGCTGTTATTGCACCTTTAAACACAGTTTTAATCCTCGCTGAGGTTCTACAGGTACGTTGTGTTGAAGTGGTTAAGGTGGGCGTGTTCCCCTTGACCATTTTTGGATTGACTGAGGTAGGGTGGAGTCAGGCTCCTGTCATCACAGAGGGTGTCCAGTTCTTCTACAGTGTGTGGACCCATCTGGGCCTAGGTTTTTTTCCGGTGACGGCGTTGATGAAGTCCGTGTCATTGGTGGTTTTTGGGTGAAGAGCCTCTGAAGTAGATCTTTAGTGAGGTTTCAGTGACATCCTGGTTGTGTTTCTGTGTTTCAGGGCGTGTTTCGAGGAGCTGCAAACCGACTACTTGATCCAATGGTTCATCATAGACTTTCTCTGTGACGTTGTCTACGTGCTGGACATGGTCTTCAGAACCAGGACCGGTACCTGAACTCACATACACACACACAGTCCTCATAGTCCAGTCACACTGTCTTCTACTTAGCTGTGGTTAAACCACCTAAACCAGAGCAATTCCAGTTTAACCTGCAGCTGCTCCCAGTTACATGATGATTTAACAGAGTTCAGGAGTTCTTCTCAGAAATAACATGGATATCATGATTGGGTTCAGATTACCTTCATCAAAGCCTCAAAGATACACCAGTAACATCAGACCAGTAACCAGCTGGAACCATTAAAGTCTGCAGCTGCACAAGAGCTGGATGAGGTTGGGAAGAGACGGAGAACTGGAGCTGAAGATGGTTGGAGCTGCAGACTACAGCAACGTCTGTGAGACATTTCTGATTGTGTCATCACTGAGGAGTTCAGGTGTTCTCATGAAGAAGAAAAATCTGGAAGAAATCTGGTTCCTCTCAAGAAGGATAAGAGTGGACGATATGGGCCAGACTAATGCCCCTTTTCCATTAGTACCTACTCGGCGCGGCTCGACTCGGCTCGACTCGACTCGGTCTCAGTGGTTTTCCACTGTAGTTCAGTACCACCTCGATGTGGGTGGGGCCTTCATGGTAGAGACCCCCACATAAACTTTCTCGTTACTCGTTGCTCCGTCGAGCTCACTCTGGATTCGGTCGTCAGCCATGAAGCACAGTAATGTGTGGACTTCGTCATTCGACCATGGAGTAGACTTGCCGGCCATTCTTCATTTTGTGAAATAGACAATTGCAGGTAAAGTAAAATCGCTGTTGAGTTTGTTGTTGCCGAGTTTTAAATATGGCGGGTGTGGAGGAGTCGCTTAAGGCTCATCCGTGACGTTGCTCTCTGGCCAATCAATGGCCCGTATTCTCGGCCCGACTCAGCCCGGATAGAACCCCAGGCAAGTAGGTAAGAAAAAAGGAGGGCCGAGCCGGTACTATGACCTAGTGGAAAACCTCCAAAGCGGAGCCGAGTCGAGTCGAGCCACGCCAAGTAGGTACTAGTGGAAAAGGGCCACAAGAAGGTGGTGGAGGTTGTTCCACAACCCATGCTGTGCATTGAGGTGAGTCACACTGTACCTGGTGGGTTCTTCTCAACCTCACACTGAACTTCAGACTCCATAAACACCTCTCCAGTTTCCTGGTTGAAGTCGAGGGATTTGATCTCATCTCATTGGACAGAGGCAAAACTGAGTACGAACCAGTCCAGGCACCACACAGTTGGAGAAGCAGTCTGGACCACACAAACCTGCAGACCTGGACCAGGGTTCGGGGGATAACATTCTTTCCTGAAAGGCTTGATTAAAAAAATGATGGAGAACCAAGGAGATGATCAAGAGGATCATCAAGACCTGGATAGCGCAAACATTCTTTATGACCTGGAGCCCTAAAAGTTGTCAAATATTCATTGAAGTGAAATTAGAGCTGATATTTTAATATGAAAAAGCTTCAAAGGCCTGATGGAGGTGGATGAAGGTTGGTGAGTGTGTTCTACAACAGAACTGGACCCAGTATGCCAGGAATCAACCCGACAACTGTGTGTTTGCAGGTTACCTGGAGCAAGGTCTGCTGGTGAAGAACGAGCAGAAGCTACGTGATCGCTATATGCAGAGCTTCCAGTTCAAGCTGGACTTGATCTCCATGATCCCCACTGACGTCTTCTACCTGGTCCTCGGCATCACCTACCCCGAGATCCGCCTCAACAAGCTCTTCAGGTTCAACAGGTAGGCGGGGCCGGTTCTACGACGTCATGAACGTCCTGTTCATCAACAGAACGTGTTTGTTGTAAAATCACCAATCCTGGAATATCACAATTTATATTGTGAAAAGTACATTTTTATCTTAAAATCTAAAGTTCATAAAAATTGCTGTTTTTTGATGTGAAATTACAATTTTACGCTGAATAGGTTAAATCGGTGATTCCCAAAGTGTGGGCTGCGGCCCCCTGGTGGGCGGTTGTGGTACTGCAGGTGGGCCATGATAGGTCATTAAAAATAAACAAATATGTTTTAAATTCTTGATTTTTTTAAATATGTTTTTAATTACTGTAAAATATTTATGACAAATATCAAAACAAAATAAAAAACAAAATAATAGCCTTTCAAATATTATTTCAAAAGTTAAAAGATTTGATGACAATTCCCAACATTTTCTTGTTAAATCATCACTTTCACTGTTTTACCACTAAAACCTACAACTACAATTACTATTACTACTGCTGCTACTACTGCTACAACTACTACTATTATTGCTACTCCTACTACTATTATTGCTACTGCTATTACTGCTGCTACTGCTACTACTACTGCTGCTGCTACTACTACTACTGCTACTGCTGCTGCTACTACTACTACTGCTGCTACTACTACTACTGCTACTGCTGCTGCTACTACTACTACTGCTACTGCTGCTACTACTACTACTTCTGCTGCTGCTACTACTGCTACTACTATTATTGCTACTCCTACTACTATTATTGCTACTGCTATTACTGCTACTACTGCTACTACTACTGCTGCTGCTACTACTACTACTGCTACTGCTGCTGCTACTACTACTACTGCTACTACTGCTACAACTACTACTATTATTGTTACTACTACTACTATTATTTCTACTGCTACTACTGTTGCTACTGCAACTATTACTACTACTGCTACTACTGCTGCAACTGCTACTACTACTGCTGCTACTACTAGTACTACTGCTACTGGTGCTACCACTGCTACAACTACTACTATTATTACTACTACTACTACCAGTAGTCGAGTTGTAAAAAAAATTCAGGGGGGATGGTCAATGTTTTTCACTTAAAAAAAAAAGTGGCAGGGGTGTAAATTCATTATCAAAACAAAACACTGTAAATAAGACTTCTGAATCCTCTCAAATCAAGTCAAGCCAAGTTTATTTTAAGTGCAAAATCATAACAATTATCTATTTTTTGTGTTATTAAAGACAGTACAGAAGTACAGCAAAGTGCGGCCTTAACATTTTACATCTCAACATTTTACAATACTTTTCCTTTTCTCCCCTCTGGTGCACAGTTTTTAGTTTCTCAGTTTCAAGTCTCAGTACATAGCAATTTCCAAAGACTGTCGTAATCATGTTTTTTGTCGACAATTTTTCTTGTTCTTGCTTTCTGATTGTTAGCTAAGCAGTGACTTTGAAGATTAATAGATTAATGTGCCTTATAGCCACTGAAATAATGAGCTACATACTAATAGGCCTACATATGAATTGAAAAGGGTAAGTGTGTAAACTAGAGGTTGCACTAGACTTTTTTTGCAATTGATCATTTTGACAGTCATGAAAATTTTGTTATCAGTTTCTACATTAACAATTATTTAATTACATTAAAAGATTACTAACAGTCTTCAGATTTTTCAATTATTGTGAGGGGAAAAAAAGTCAATTACAGGGAATCCCCAGTTAAAATAACCCCTGGTCTAAACCCTAAAGGTTTAATAATCAAACCTGTACCTTCTGCTCTTGATCCTCCTGCTTCCTGGCCATGGCTTTCCTCTATGTGAAGAAAATAACATTAGAATGAGCAGACATGTCATGCTAAAAGCACATGACCTTGCTCTTAGATAATAGACAGAATGTACAGTATAGGTTAAAATCACATTTATCATATTCACTGTAATATTAAATTACAGGCCACAGCAGCAGGCCCCAGGAGGGGGAAAAAACTCTTTAATGTCACCTGCCTTGAACATCTGAATTTTAGCTAACATCTTCACTTATTTTTGTTGCCTGACGAGTCCTATTGATGAAAATAATATAGCCGTGTGAAGAATATTTCATCATTAATTCTGGTCAAATATTTGAGACAAACTCTCGTCTAACGCTGACAGTAAATATCTGTTTTACATTTGCCACGCTCATAAACCAGAATCTAATGTGACTGAATGACAAGTCCTGTGTTTCATCAAACTAGTTAACAAGATAGATGAATGTTAACATGAGTTCATCTCAGCTAGTTTGCAGGCTACACAGCAAGCTTGGAAAACTAGCTGTGTTGTTATTGTGCAACCTGTGGCGAGTCTGGCCACTTTTGTATAGATTATTAAAAAGTAATGATTGAGATTCTTGATTTATAGCTCACCTGTAATTTTAGTCTTTTTAAAAAACTCCCTGACATCTCGTTGTCCAGCCGCTCGTTTCCTCATGCTCACATTGCAGTGCAGTCAATCCTCAAGATGTCGCTCTGCGCAGCAGCTCGTGCCGCTCCCTCAGGCATCAATTAACCAATTGAAAATTAACAATCATGTTGCGTCATTGCATCTTTGCGTGCCCCTGTGCCCTCAGATTTTATTATTTCTTTACTCAACATGCATACTACTTTCTAATGATGAAATAATTATAAGTTATATTCCCAACATTTACTGTAAAAAGGGGAGGGATGGAAAGGGAGGATGGCAGTTTTACAGGGGGGATGATTTTGATCGTTTTTATTTCAGGGGGGATGCCATCCGCCCTCATCCCCCCTCAACTCGAGTACTGACTACTACTATTATTGCTACTGCTACTACTGCTGCTACTGCTACTACTACTGCTACAACTACTACTATTATTTCTACTACTACTGCTGCTACTACTACAACTCCTATTATTGCTACTATTACTACTGTTACTACTGCTGTTACTACTATTACTACTCCTACTACTCCTACTACTACTACTACTACTACAACTACTGCTGTGGTTAGTACTTTTGATGGAAGCAGCTCTCCAGTTCATTTGGAGGGTAAAGGGGCGGAACACCACCTTAGGTCTACCTGGGCAGGTGTCTGGATTAAGCACTGGGCACTGGGCACGGGATTTTGATGATCTGAGCTAGTCTGTCTCTGTTTCAGGATGATGGAGTTCTTCCAGCGGACAGAGACCAGGACCAATTACCCTAATGCCCTCCGCATATCCAACCTGGTCATGTACATCCTCATCATCATCCACTGGAACGCCTGCCTCTATTACTCCTTCTCCAAGGCCATTGGTGCGTTGTCACCTCAGAACACTTCAGAGCGAAGCCTCTGTTCAGACCTCTAACACCTGTGTTTGTCTCCACCCCCTCAGGCTTCGGTACAGACAGGTTCGTGTACCCCAACCCGTCGGACCCAGAGTTCGGTCGTCTGGTGAGGAAGTATGCCTACAGCATGTACTGGTCCACGCTGACGCTCACCACCATCGGAGAGACTCCTCCCCCTGTGGAGAACTCTGAATACTTCTTCGTGGTGACCGACTTCCTGGTGGGTGTGGCTTATATCACTTCCTGTTCACCTGGCTTGTTCTTTCCCAAGAGAGATGGTTATTTCTCCGAGACCAACCAAACTGAGGATTGTCACACTGAATCTGAACTCCTGCGTCTCAGATCTTAAGTTTTGATTTGTGGATGACAAAAACTTCTGAACTAAATGCTGTGCAGTTTAATTTCTTTTAAAATTGTGATCAGATATATAAACGCAACTTCTTTGATTGTCTTTTGCTCCTTCACTGATTGGGAGCAGCTGTTAATGCTGCCAAATTACTTTGCTTTTTCTGAATAAACTTTGTTCTTTCTGGGGTTGTGAGTGTAGAAGTTAGAGTAAAAAAACTGTCTCAGGTGATTTATCTCAGTTTCAGTTCTGTATTTATTAAAAAACAGAGGAAAGTTTTCAATCCTCCATAAGGACGTACTATTGAACATCTAATCAGCCAATCAAATGTAGTTTGTTCCGCTGGCAGAGACTTTATCAGTTGATTTAGTTCAAAATGTCTTTTAATTAGTGTGATAGACTGTCCAGGTGGACCTGCCTTTCACCTGAAGCTGGTTTCTGGAATCTGGGCCACATCTGGCCCTTTAAACACCTGTCATGACCACGTTTGGTTCAGTTTAGGACTGTCAAGTCATTTCCTGTCCACATGAGACTTTCCAGGCCTGTAACTTAGCCAGAACTGGTCCAATCTGGCCTCAAACATGTCAGCTACTGGGATGAGAATGAGTCTGTGGAACATCTGGACAGGAAACACCAGTGCTGAAAGGTTTACCTTTCCATCTTCCTGTGCTTCAGGTGGGCGTGTTGATCTTCGCCACCATCGTTGGTAACGTGGGCTCAATGATCACCAACATGAACGCCGCCAGAGCGGACTTCCAGGCTCGCATCGACGCCATCAAACAGTACATGAGCTTCCGGAAGGTCAGCTGAGTTCCTCAGTTTCCGACTGGACGTCTGCCGGGTGTCTGAACGAACCTCTGAGCAGAGACATTTACTTCATTGTGTTCAGTTTATCATGGTTGTGATTCTGCTCCCCGCAGGTAACAAAGGACCTGGAGAAGCGAGTCATCAAATGGTTCGACTTTCTGTGGACCAATAAGAAAGCGGTAGATGAACGGGAGGTGCTGAAGTACCTGCCCGACAAGCTGAGGGCCGAGATCGCCATCAACGTGCATCTGGACACCCTGAAGAAGGTCAGAGGGGGCTCTGAGGGCTCCTGAGCAGGTGAGGAGAGTGAGAACACCTGGTCCGGACTACCTGGTCCTCTATGTGCTTCCGCAGGTTCGGATCTTTGCAGACTGCGAGGCCGGTCTGCTGGTGGAGCTGGTGCTGAAGCTGCAGCCGCAGGTCTACAGTCCAGGAGATTACATCTGCAAGAAGGGCGACATCGGCAGGGAGATGTACATCATCAAGGAGGGCAAGCTCGCCGTGGTCGCTGATGATGGCATCACGCAGTTTGTCGTTCTTAGCGACGGAAGCTACTTTGGAGAGATCAGCATCCTGGCCATCAAAGGTGAGTCGCCCGAAACTGATGAAAAGGACCGGTTTCTTCTGGATCCATGAGGAGGTAGAAAAGCTGAGTGTCATCTTCATAGAAGTTAAACATCAAGCTGAAGGACTCACATCACCGACACTGACGCACGAGAAAACTAGCATCTGCTGAAACATCGAACTGCATTTATAAAGAATGTGAAAAAGCTTTGTTTTTACCAAATTATGGCACTAATCATTAATATATATGAGGAGTTGTTAAAAAAAAGTTCAAAATCCTGATAACACAAGCACGTTAGAGAGAACAGTAGAGTTCCAAGTCCAGGATCCTGAGGAACACCAGGACCAGTTCTGGTGGTAACATCACCAGACCAGAATCTGTCAGTAAGTCTGCTTCTGTTAATACTAGGGCTGTTAACGCGTTAATGATGCGTTAACGATGCGTTAACGCAAATTCTGTTTAACGCCACTATTTTTTAACGCCAGATTAACACACACACGTTTCTTGTAAATATGACCCTTCAATCAGTGTATTTCCAGTCAACGTGTGGGACAGACATGGCGACAGAAAAGGGTCTGATGGATGGTAGTTTAGCTTTATGGTGCTGCCAGATGGGTCTGTTGACCAGAAAAAGGTTATTTGTACTTACTGTCTCTGTGAACTGAGTTACCGCCGCAGGACGTTAAAGTTAGTTTCACATCTGACATTCGCTTGTTTTTTTTTCTCTTTAAACTTTAATAGCGTCATAAAAAAACGGCTCCGATTTCATCCAGGTTGGTATCATTTTGTAGATATCAGTCTGCCAGACATTTCACCAGTGTCATCAACCCTCCAAGCTCAGTGGGTGTGGCTAAAACTCTCAGGAACAGGTGAATGTCCTTCTGAGTACCTGCTGCTGCTGTAGAGTTTAGGGACCGTCAGCAAATTACTGCGTTTAAGCAGCAGCCCGACAAAATACACTAAGAAGCTGATGAATTAAGAACCCAGAAAGTACAGCAGCTTTAAATAAAATAAAGCAGATCCCCGTGACCCTGTATAGGACAGAATGGGTATAGACGATGGATGGATGGATGGATGGATAAACAGAACATTAATAAAAGTGGGATTAATGTGTGATTAATCGCAAGTTAACTATGAAAATCTTTTGATTAATCACGATTGAAAAATGTAATCGACTGACAGCCCTAATTAATACCAACAACAGGCTGGAAGCTCGTTAGTAGAATATTTAACCCTCTGATGCATGAATTATGAAAGCCTTAGTCAATATTTTTTTCTGAAGTGTTTTTATTCTTCTCAGGACATGAAATACAATGTCCAACTTTTTTTTTTCAAAAATATGATTTTTTTCATAAAGTTACAGACATGTCCAATCCAGTGGACTACATGCGCCTGAGCACTCAATGTAAAACATTATGAACTTACTGTAAAATGAATTAACTTGTGTTCTATTGTAAATATACAAATCCTTTTTTATTTTTATGCTTTGAAAAACATTTCAGCAATTTTTAGTAAATTTCAAAACTGTATAGGTGGATTGTTTAGGCCTGAATAAGCAAACCAATGACACACATAGCCATGAATCTTACACCAGTGTGTAAAGCATCCCCAACAGGAGAAACATCATTGTGAGCCTCCACAGTTCTATAAGGATGCAGGACAGTATTACCAAGCCCTTAAACTGCCATGTTGAAAGAAAACACAGACCAATATTTTAGTCTCTGCATCTCTAAACACTTCTATGTTCATCACACCTTGGCTGTATGAAAGTTCTCAAAGCTTCCAGGGCAAAGCGGCACACAGCATTGCATGCAGATGTATTTGGTCTTCCGTGTGCATGCAGCATCGTGGCATCTGTTTGCATTTTTAATCTCGGTGAGTTGGGGCCAGTGATATCCAGGACTATTCTGTTGGCTGCCTTATTCTTTGCTGCATTTGAAGTCTACAAAATATGATAAAATAATTATCATAGTAACTCAAGCTACAGCTAATCTCCGCAAAAATATATATCCTAAAATAATAGTTTTTAAATATAACAATTATACACTGACTTATAACCAAAACAGTCACAAGAAACAGTGAAGCAATTATATGACTTGTATTAAAAATTGTACTGGGTGATGCATGATGTCCACTTTATTGGACACATGGTTAACTGTAATTTTCTACACATTGGACATAATATTTCATATTCCAAACAGATAATATCCTTCCCTAGATGCTACTGTACATCATCATATATATATATATATATATATATATTTTTTTTTTTTTTTTACCATTTGGGCTCTTCTGGCATAGACGGATTGACAGGATATGCCAGCAGTGGTCGGCGGGGGTAGCTGTCTTTCGGCCATCTTGGATTCAGAGGAAATTTACTTGCAGTTACACTGACTGACCACTGAATTGACCTCAATGGACTACGGCAGCAGAGAGCACTCTAGAGGCTAATAGGCAGTTCCATCATAGAAACTAATGCATTAAAGAGAAAGTTACTTTTTAGTAGCTGTCCACTGTAGTGACCGCTGAAAACTCATGATGCTGCTCATCTCTCAGCTGTCGTTTACGAGGGCGTCGTCCTGATGTGGATGATTGACACCTGACTGACTGAATCATTACAGCCATTAGAATGATTCAAAAACTGTCATTTTCAGTTACAAAGTCCCAGTTTTGTGAAATCTGGTGTTCAAAAACTCATGATTGGACAACGAACATTTTAGGTTTAGATCAGTTTAATTATTTAAAAGAAACTCAATTTTGTTGTGTTTTTTTGTTTTTAATGAAAAAAAAACATTTTAAAGAAAGAAAAATGAATGAAAAATATTTTAGGACAAAACTCTCAATTTAATAATCAAAAGTTCTGATTTTGCTACAAAAGATTGTGATTTTAAGTTCAAAAGTCAGGATTTGATGATATTTGTGTTTGAACATTGAAAGACTGCTTTAGAACAGAAAGTCTTTACAGTTTCACATTTAAAAAGCTGTTAAATTTTGTACGATTCAGTTTTTTGTTACAAAAATTCATGATTTATTACAGAAGGTTTTCTATATTTGTTGACAGCTGGTAGAGAAAAAAGAGTAACTGGTAACCATGGTGATGATGAGTTCAGGAGGTTGAAATGATCTGCTGTGATCCATCATGCTCGTTCAGCTGCCTGCTGTTGGACCAGAGCCACCCAGTTCAGGGGGCCCTCTAGTACAGGGGGCCCTCCAGTACAGGGGGCTCTGGTTCTGAAGGGTTCACAGTTCATTTTCTTTCTTCTCACCAGTTTTTCTCCTCCAACAGGAAGTAAGGCAGGAAACAGGAGGACAGCCAACATCCGGAGCATCGGGTACTCCGACCTTTTCTGTCTTTCCAAAGACGACCTGATGGAGGCGCTGACGGAGTATCCAGATGCCAAAGCCATGCTGGAGGAGAAGGGGAGGCAGATCCTGATGAAGGATGGACTCCTGGACCTGGAGGTACACCTGGTCACATGATCTCACACTAGAGGAGTAAACTCGCTGCTGAAGTAAAACTGTGACCTGTGTTACCCGTCTCTGACCTCCAGGTGGCGGCGCAGGGCCCCGACCCCAAGGAGATCGAGGAAAAAGTGGACCGCATGACCACCACGCTGGACGCCCTGCAGACCCGCTACGCCCGGCTTCTGGCCGAGCACGAGGCCACGCACAGCAAGCTGAAGCACCGAGTCACCCGGCTGGAGAGGAAGATAGTGCCGCCGCCACGGGCCGACCAGCCCGGCGATGCTCCGCCCCCTCCCACCCCCGAGACCACCAAAGGGGAGTAGAGAAGTAAGGAGAGGAAGAAGAGCTCCAGAAGTGACACACTCCTTTCATGAACCAAAATTTTGTAAAACAGGTCATCTAAAACCCGAAAGATGTGTTTCAGATCGTCTTCGTCACTTTCAGACTGATATCGTGTCATGGCTTCGGTAGATTTTATCTGGAACGGATGAAATGGTGGGACACTGAAAGATGCTCGGATTCTGGATGACATGTACAGAATGGCAAAAGTTAGTACCACCCACCACCCGGCCACCGCGGTGTCCCCGCCCCTTTTAAAATTTGATGACTTTATTTTTTTCTTGTGTAAAAATATAAAAACAAACAGTCTTTAAACTTTAAACCAACAACAGTTTCACAGTTGGTTCTGAGACCAATGCTGATGTCTTTTCCTACTGGCATTGTGTTTCCATTATGATTTAAAAAAATTATATTTTGTTGTTCACGTGAGGTCGTATTTGTCTAATATGTGGACCCACAGCCATCAGACCGTTTTTATGATGTTTAAACACAAGTAGAGAATCAAAAGAGGACGTACTAACTTTTGCACTTTTTTTAGTCTTTATTCTCATGTTTGAGTTTTAAAACACTGAAAGTTTAATGTATAATAATAATTAATATGCAGCCTGCATCTCTGTAAGTAGTTTTAATGTCGCAGCATGTTTCTGGGTCTGTCTGAGGTATAAAGTGTAAATGGGAATATAAATGTGAGTAAAAGTATTTGTAAGAACAGGACACGTGTTTTATTAAAGTGGTGTTAGGAACCAAACAAGGTTCTATTCCGGTTTCTGAAGTCTCTGCAAACTCAAAGATGCTGTGAAATAAAAAAATAAAACATTTGATACTGGGCTCTTCCTGGATTTTTGGAGGCCCTGGGCCGGTTTCTGTTTTCTTTTGTTCTTGCCGACACTTTAATCAGACTTTTCTGTACCTTCTCTTCGTGATCGTTCTTCCATCCTCTCCATTGCTCTGGATGGTTGATCCTTAAAAACACTCGGTGTCTGGAATGATCCTGGAAATAGGCAGGATCCTGGTGTCTGGAAGGGTGCTGGAAGCTGGAAGGATCCTGGTGTTTGGAAGTATCTATCTATCTATCTATCTATCTATCTATCTATCTATCTATCTATCTATCTATCTATCTATCTATCTATCTATCTATCTATCTATCTGTCTGTCTGTCTGTCTCTCTGTCTGTCTCTCTATCTGTCTATCTGTCTGTCCATCTGTCTATCTGTCTGTCTGTCTATCTATCTATCTGAAGGGCATCTGAAAAGATGAACATTTACATATTTTTGTATAACTTCAGTACTAACATTTTCAAACAGGTCTGGCACTAAAAGTAAGAACAGTTTCATTTTAAAGGGATCCATATCATATAGGCTGTATATGACTTTAAAATTAATGGCATAGGCAGTAGAATAAAGATTTTAGACTGTATGATAAAAATAGAATAAAGGTTATAGACAGTGGAATAAAGATACAACTTTTCTATGAATGAAGCGCACATGACACGTCACACTATACTGTGCACGTCTGTACGTGTGACTGAATTTGTGTGTGTGTGTGTGTGGGAGTTGTAGTTTTGAATCCGGCATCTTTTAGGTATGCTCGTTTTTAAATACTACAAGTACCAGAATGCCCCGCGGTGCGTAGCGCCTTACGTGAGGACAGAGCTGTGAGCCTCTGAGGTGATTTCAAACTGCTGCTGAGAGGATTTATTTCTGCTCTGTGTCATAAATTTTCAGGTAAAAACAGCTACTGGTGACCCCGTTGGTCTATGCCGGTGATGTTTAAAGGAAGTGACGTCTTCTGGATTCGCGGAGCTGTTAGCTCAAACAGCTAACCGGCTCGTTGTCGCTCTGATGGTGGCGTTGGACAAAAACACACGAGGACCGGTGAGTTACTGCAGTGAGGCGTTGGGCCACTTTATGGTTCTGTGGGTTAGAACGGAGTGAACCGTTTCTGCATCTTTAATCAGAGCTATTTCTGTCTGGAACCGAAATTGACTAATGCACAGTTCATCCAGCAGTCAGCAGGAGGTTCCAGAGCTTTTCTGATAAATATCTAGTATTAGAGGAGGAATATAGCTGAATATATCAATATCTAGTATCCGAGAAGGAACAGAGCTGATCAGATCAATATCTAGTATCAGAGGAGGAACAGAGCTGATAAGATCAATATCTAGTATCAGAGGAGGAACAGAGCTGATCAGATCAATATCTAGTATCAGAGGAGGAACAGAGCTGATCAGATCAATATCTACTATCAGAGGAGGAACAAAGCTGATCAGATCAATATCTACTATCAGAGGAGGAACAGAGCTGATCAGATCAATATCTACTATCAGAGGAGGAACAAAGCTGATAAGATCAATATCTAGTATCAGAGGAGGAACAGAGCTGATAAGATCAATATCTAGTATCAGAGGAGGGAAAGCTGATCAGATCAATCTAGTATCAGAGGAGGAACAAGCTGATCAGATCAATATCTAGTATCAGAGGAGGAACAGAGCTGATCAGATCAGTATCTACTATCAGAGGAGGAACAGAGCTGATCAGATCAATATCTAGTATCAGAGGAGGAACAAAGCTGATTAGATCAATATCTAGTATCAGAGGAGGAACAGAGCTGTTCTGGATCAATATCTAGTATCAGAGGAGGAACAGAGCTGATCAGATCAATATCTAGTATCAGAGGAGGAACAGAGCTGATCAGATCAATATCTACTATCAGAGGAGGAACAAAGCTGATCAGATCAATATCTACTATCAGAGGAGGAACAGAGCTGATCAGATCAATATCTACTATCAGAGGAGGAACAAAGCTGATAAGATCAATATCTAGTATCAGAGGAGGAACAGAGCTGATAAGATCAATATCTACTATCAGAGGAGGAACAGAGCTGATCAGATCAATATCTAGTATCAGAGGAGGAACAGAGCTGATAAGATCAATATCTAGTATCAGAGGAGGAACAGAGCTGTTCTGGATCAATATCTAGTATCAGAGGAGGAACAAAGCTGATCAGATCAATATCTAGTATCAGAGGAGGAACAGAGCTGATCAGATCAATATCTACTATCAGAGGAGGAACAGAGCTGATCAGATCAATATCTAGTATCAGAGGAGGAACAGAGCTGATCAGATCAATATCTACTATCAGAGGAGGAACAGAGCTGATCAGATCAATATCTAGTATCAGAGGAGGAACAAAGCTGATCAGATCAATATCTACTATCAGAAAGTCAGAAGTTAAACGTTTCTGCTTTGAATCTGTGAATTTATAGTCGTATTAATGTGCATCTGTCTCGTTAGTCAGTGAATCTTTACAGATTCGTCAGATTTCATATTTTAACTTTTTTAATCAAACGTTAACGACATGTTCTGTCCCCATCCTTTCTCAGAGGTCACAGAGCCGTTGCCATGGAGCCTGCCTGGCGACAGCAGGGCAGGGGGCGTGGTCGTAATCAGGAGGCTCACAGCCAGAGGCCACGCCCCCCACAGAAGGCGAGGGACGGACCGGGGGTCGTTGTTGGCCGCGGTGTGAAAATGAAGGCGGACCCAGCTGCTGAGGCTCCGCCTGGTCAGTCGATGAATCTCACACATACAGAGATTCTCCTAATCTGGAGGAATGTTGGTCGCAGACCCCAGTGTTTGTTTATTTACTTGTTTACTTGTTTAGGTTATTGTTTGGAGGTTTGAGTCTTCTCTCCTTTGTGATCAGCAGGTGACTTGGTCCGGTCTAAGTTCGAAGAGATCCAGAAGTCCGACCAGGCTGCCGCCAAACGTCTGATGGAGAGTCATGTTAGCTCCTCCTCTTCTGATGAAGACGAAGGCGGGGACCGTGAGGATGGACAGAGAGGAAAGATCCTGGCGTCCACGTTCACCACCTACACCGACCAGACAGGTGAGTTAGGGTTAGGTTTACGTTTAGGTATAACTTTAGGTTTAGTTTTAGATGGAACTTAAGGTTTAGGGTTAGCTTAAGTTTTCGGTGTAGTTTTAGCTTGAGATTTAGGTTTAGTTTCAGGTTCAGGTCTAGGTTTAGGTTTAGCTTTAGGTTTAAATTTAGATTTGGGTTTAGATTTAAGATTAGATTTAGATTTAAGTTTTGGTTTAGTTTTTGGTTTTTGTTTAGTTTTATCTTTGATTTTAGGTATAGTTTTAGTTTGATATTTAGCTTTAGCTTTAGACTTAGGTTCAGCTTTAGATTTAGGTTTAGTTTTAGGTTGAACCTTAGTTTAAGGTTTAGCTTTAGCTTTAGTTTTATGTTTAGTTTTAGTTTGAAGTCTGGTCTAGGCCTCAACAAGGACTGAAAAACAGAAAGTGATATGAAGAAATGCAACAGTGAACAAAGTAAACACTTTCTGAAGCTAGAAAGTGTTTTGAAAGTGGAATCTGGCCTCAGATGGAAATATAGATAGAAATACTCAAAATAGAACGAAAAATTAACAAATATGCATCATATTTTTAAGAGTTTTGGTTAAAGGTTCTGAAACATCTGTGTATCTTTCCAGAGTTTCCAAAATCTTCTAACGTTCATCTAGTTGTAAACTCTGGTACCTCTAGACTAATTTGACTTGAGAAGTGATTTTTGCAGTGAACGTTGGGTAATTCACCTCAATTCAATTTTATTTGTTTAGAGTGTATTACAGAGACTCAGATCATGACCCCCGAGAAAATATCTTTTACTAAAATTATAGTATTAAATCCTCATCAAAGAAAAAGGGCGCGTTAAAAAAAAACTGTCTATCAACTGGAAATATAAACAAGTAGAAATTCTTTTATTGTCATTATACAGGAGTACAATTGCATCATTGCCTTATTGGCAGTCAGTGGGTTTAGAAAAGTAATAGTTTTTTCTAAAATGAGGTTTTGCCTTTTCTTGAAGTCAGAATTTAACATGATGTTGTATTACATGTGTTTAAAGATGAAGCAGAAGGGTGAAAGATAAATGTCTGTTTCTCTGATTTCCTGGTCAGTCAGCTGAAGACACCCAAATGTGATGATGTCATAACTGTCTCTACTCAGGTGGTGATTCGTCAGCTCTGTCCAGAACGGGTCAGTACGTCAACGATCTGTTCCAGTCCGGAGCGCTCACCTGTCTGATCTGCATCGCTTCAGTTAAGAGGACGCAGGCGGTGAGATGTGTTGAAATATGATTGCAGACACCTGAGACTTTAGCACTCCCAAGAGCCACCTTTACCTGCTGAATGACCTTTACCTGCTGAATGACCTTTACCTGCTGAATGACCTTTACCTGCTGAATGACCTTTACCTGCTGAATGACCTTTACCTGCTGAATGACCTTTACCTGCTGAATGACCTCAGCGCTGAGTATGTCATTTACTGCAGATGAATCTAAACGCTGGCTCGCGCTGTTTTAATGGTACTAAGAGGTCCATGTGGATGGACGCTCTGTCAGCTGCTCTGTGGTGAACAGATAATGAGGTTGTTGTTCTATCTAGACTGAAGTCGTCCCTCTACCTAGACTGAAGTCGTCCCTCTACCTAGACTGAAGTCGTCCCTCTACCTAGACTGAAGTCGTCCCTCTACCTAGACTGAAATTGTCCCTCTACTCTACCTAGACTGAAGTCATCCCTCTACTTTACCTAGACTGAAGTCGTCCCTCTACCTAGACTGAAGTCGTCCCTCAAGGTCAGGTAGAAGTCAGGTAGAGGACAGGTAGACAAGTGGAGGACAAGTAGAGGTAAGGTAGACGGAGGACAGACTGAAGTTGTCCTTCTACCTAGACTGAAGTCGTCCCTCTTCCTAGACTGAAGTCGTCCCTCTACCTAGACTGAAGTCGCCCTTCTACCTAGACTGAAGTCGCCCTTCTACCTAGACTGAAGTCGTCCCTCTACCTAGACTGAAGTCGTCCCTCTACCTAGACTGAGGTCCTCCCTCTACCTAAACTGAAGTTGTCCCTCTACTCTACCTAGACTGAAGTCGTCCCTCTACCTAGACTGAAGTCGTCCCTCTACCTAGACTGAAGTCGTCCCTCTACCTACACTGAAGTAGTCCCTCTACCTACACTGAAGTAGTCCCTCTACCTAGACTGAGGTCGTCCCTCTACCTAGACTGAGGTCGTCCCTCTACCTAGACTGAGGTCGTCCCTCTACCTAGACTGAAGTAGTCCCTCTACCTAGACTGAGGTCGTCCCTCTACCTAGACTGAGGTCGTCCCTCTACCTAGACTGAGGTCGTCCCTCTACCTAGACTGACGTCGTCCCTCTTCCTAGACTGAAGTCGTCCCTCTTCCTAGACTGAAGTCGTCCCTCTACCTAGACTGAAGTCGTCCCTCTACCTAGACTGAAGTCGTCCCTCTACCTAGACTGAAGTCGTCCCTCTACTCTACCTAGACTGAAGTCGTCCCTCTACTCTACCTAGACTGAAGTCGTCCCTCTACTCTACCTAGACTGAAGTCGTCCCTCTACTCTACCTAGACTGAAGTCGTTCCTCTACTCTACCTAGACTGAAGTCGTCCCTCTACTCTACCTAGACTGAAGTCGTCCCTCTACTCTACCTAGACTGAAGTCGTCCCTCTACTCTACCTAGACTGAAGTCGTCCCTCTACTCTACCTAGACTGAAGTCGTCCCCCTACCTAGACTGAGGTCGTCCCTCTACCTCGACTGAAGTCGCCCTTCTACCTAGACTGAGGTCGGCCCTCTACCTAGACTGAGGTCGTCCCTCTACCTAGACTGAAGTCATCCCTCTACCTAGACTGAGGTCGTTTCTCTACCTAGACTGAAGTCGTCCCTCTACCTAGACTGAAGTCGTCCCTCTACCTAGACTGAAGTCGTCTCTCTACCTAGACTGAAGTCGTCCCTCTACCTAGACTGAAGTCGTCCCTCTACCTAGACTGAGGTCGTCCCTCTACCTAGACTGAGGTCGCCCCTCTACCTAGACTGAAGTAGTCCCTCTACCTAGACTGAGGTCGTCCCTCTACCTAGACTGAGGTCGTCCCTCTACCTAGACTGAGGTCGTCCCTCTACCTAGACTGAAGTCGTCCCTCTACCTAGACTGAGGTCGTCCCTCTACCTAGACTGAAGTCGTCCCTCTACCTAGCCTGAAGTCGTCCCTCTACCTAGACTGAGGTCGTCCCTCTACCTAGACTGAGGTCGTCCCTCTACCTAGACTGAAGTCGTCCTTTTAGAGACTTAAGTTGTTTTTTCAGAGACTAAAGTCGTTCTTTTACTGAGACTGAAGTTGTCCTCCATCTGAGCTCTACCTGCCCTCTGTCTACCTGATGTATATCTGTCCTCTTTTGATCTGACTTCACCTTTGTCTGTCTGAGCTTCTCTCTGTCTACCTGTCCTCTCTCTACCTGACCATTCCTTCATCTGCCTGTCCTCAATCTGCCCTGACCTCTGTCTGTCTGAACCTACCTCTGTCTACTTGACTTGTCTACCTGACCCCTACCTGTCCTTCGTCTACCTGTGTTCAGGTGTGGAGTTGTTCCGGCTGTTTCTCTCTCTTCCACCTCCCGTGCATTCAGAAGTGGGCCAGAGACTCTGTGTTCCTGGTGTCCTCCGTCACTGATGAAGACTTTGGTCAGAAGCAGCATCCCTGGCCTTGGTGAGGTCCTCAGACCTTCTTCTGGTCAACATTAAAGCCTGACTCCCCTCTTCTGTTTATAACTAGATTATACTGCTGTATAGACCCCTGCAGCCAGCAGGGGGAGCCCCAGCTACACATCAGTATCCAGCGTGGGAAGAGACATTAAATGATCTGTATGACACATCAATAACAATACTAAGAAGTTGTGTCATAGATAATTAAATAAACCTAATACTAACTCCAGGATGTTCTGATTTACATGCTTGGACTAAATCTATTATTGATCCTGTCATCAGACTCACAGTAGACCAGCTGATGATTCAAACGTCGTTCTGAAGTTCCTCGTCTTGTCCTTCAGATTTTCACGCTTATAACGTTTTCTGTTTAGCATGAGTTTGGGTTTGTTTTTTTTCTTTAAAATTCATGTTTAAAAAAGTCTCCATGTACATTTCTACATTTACATTTACCTCATCAATTACATCTTTGATTCATGATTTTATTTATATATTTTTTTATCATTATGGTTTTTGTCTCCTGAAGGTGAAGAGTTGTTGTTTTTCAGGTAGATTGAAGTCTGTATTTAATGACAGGAGTCATCGTCTGTGTCTCTAATGATGCTGCTTCTCTCTTCAGTCCAAAGTGTCGGACCGAGTATCCAGCCAGCGCCAGACCCAGCAGGTAGGTTTCCTGAGCTGCTGTGTGTCAGTGATGAGTGGCTGCAGACGCTTCACTAGAACATCTGGGTGGTTGGGACATCACAGACCTGCTGGAAACTCACTTTACCTTCAGTCTGCCTCCATACTTTACATCAGAACATTTCTTTGTTTTCCTTTGCAACAAAAGCATGACGTTACACAAAAGACAAGAGTTTCTGAGAAAGTTGCTGTTCTGTAAAGTTCTCCAGGTTGGATTTTCTGGACTAGAAACCCAGGTTGGGATTTCTAGTCCAGAAATTAGTGGGAACAAAAGTCAAGGACAGGAAGTCAGACTGTCAAAATAAAATGTCAGCATCTCTGACCCAGACGTGGACAACACATGAAAATAATTCCTGATGCATCCAGCCGTTAACATGGAGGCGGTCAGATCCAACCGTTAACGTGAAGG
This sequence comes from Hirundichthys speculiger, assembly GCA_018398805.1. NCBI lineage: Eukaryota > Metazoa > Chordata > Actinopteri > Beloniformes > Exocoetidae > Hirundichthys > Hirundichthys speculiger. The sequence goes on along the minus strand of JAGFBZ010001602.1, from coordinate 520,717 downwards.
CGGTCAGATCCAGCCGTTAACCTGGAGGCGGTCGGATCCAACCGTTAACGTGGAGGCGGTCAGATCCAGATGTTAACGTGGAGGCGGTCGGATCCAGCCGTGAACGTGGAGGCGGTCGGATCCAGCCGTGAACGTGGAGGCGATCGGATCCAACCGTTAACGTGGAGGCGGTCAGATCCAACCGTTAACGTGGAGGCGGTCAGATCCAGCCGTTAACGTGGAGGCGGTCAGATCCAGCCGTTAACGTGGAGGCGGTCAGATCCAGATGTTAACCTGGAGGCGGTCAGATCCAGATGTTAACGTGGAGGCGATCAGATCCAGATGTTAACGTGGAGGCGGTCAGATCCAGATGTTAACGTGGAGGCGGTCAGATCCGGCCGTTAACGTGGAGGCGGTCAGATCCAGCTGTTAACGTGGAGGCGGTCAGATCCGGCCGTTAACGTGGAGGCGGTCAGATCCAGCTGTTAAGGTGGAGGCGGTCAGATCCAGCTGTTAAGGTGGAGGCGGTCAGATCCTGCTGTTAACGTGGAGGCGGTCAGATCCAGCTGTTAAGGTGGAGGCGGTCAGATCCAGCCGTTAACCTGGAGGCGGTCACATCCAGATGTTAACGTATTGATGACGATAATGGACGTACTCTGATCAGTCCCTGTCTGTGCTGCGTTCAGGTACATGTGTTACTGTGGGAAGTTGCAGGACCCTCCTGCTGACCCCTGGCTGGTTCCTCACTCCTGCGGCTCCATCTGTCAGAAGCAGCTCAAACCCACCTGTGGACACACCTGTCTGCTGCTCTGTCACCCAGGTAACCACACCCACAAACAGCCCACTTAACCTAATGATGCTGGGGAGTTCAGGTTAGTCCAGGTTAGTCTGGACCAGACTAACCTGTCCATCAGTCTGACCAGACTAACCTGAACTCTGAATTTGTATTATAAACTTGTACATTTTGCATCAGTAAACTGATAAATGTGACCACATGGGGGCAGCATTTTTTGGGGAAAAAAAAGCAACGTTATTCCTCAAAAATTGAGTTTTCAGTTTTATTGTTAGGAAACTGTAACTTTGTCTTTGTTAAGGTGGATGCTGTAAAAGTGCTCCTTTTTAATAAAATAGCAACGTTATTCTCTAAACATTTAGACTTTTGGTGAGTTTCCACCTTTAGTATAAATGGATATTTTGCTGCAGTAAAATTGTTACTTATTTCCTCCACAGGGGGCGCTACAGCTGTTATATGTGAACAAGCAGCTGAGATAGAAATGTACATGTGCCGAACTTCTGGAAGGCTGCTGAAGTTTTATGAACATGTGAAAACACCTGTTCATCTGGTTTCAGGTCCCTGTCCACCGTGTCCAAAGATGGTGTCGGTCTCCTGCATGTGTGGCAAAGCTAAGCCCCTCCCCCGTCGCTGCAGCAACAAGGTCCACACCTGGAAACCCTGAAACAGCTGGAGAGTGACTCCTGAAAGTGCTCAGGATGACAGTTTGTGATTGTGGTGTGTTTGCAGGCCTGGTCCTGTCAGCAGCAGTGTGGGAAGGTGTTGTCCTGCAAGCAGCACACCTGTTCACAGCCGTGTCACTCAGGTAGGTCCATTGATGGATGGGTAGATAACTTAACTGTCATTGAGCCAGCGTCTCAGCACAACAAAGTTACATTCATTGAGGGTCCGGGGGTCCCAGCACAGCAGTCCAAGTGAGCATGTGCAGCCTGACCTGATGGACATGTGCAGCCTGGACAGAGACATGATCATCCACGGCTTCATGAGTCCATCACGTATCCAGCTGCTAATGTCCCATCAGGACGAGAGAGCTGTCCTCTGATCTGTCTTCTCATAGAGAACATCTGGTCAACTGGGTTAAGAGACCAGCTGACCAGATGCAGGGATTAAAATGAGAAGATTATGGAAAGAGGAGCTCCAGATAGTTGGACAAGACAAGACAGGAGCAGCAGGACAGATGAGGGAGGGAGAGGACAAAAGGGTCCACCTTCACCGAGAGCAGAAGAGAACAAACAAAAGTCCGCTCTGACGCAACCACACCTGTTCAGAGCAGCGTTCAGAGGTGTGTTTGTGGTGGAAGACAGCTGAATGAACCTGCTGTTGTCTCTGTTTCCAGAATGTTCTCCCTGTCCCAGAGTCAGCGTTCAGAGGTGTGTTTGTGGACGTCAGAAGACAGAGAGACCCTGCAGCAGCCCTTGCTGGAACTGTCCACAGGTGACCCCACACTGCTGCATTAACCAGCTAACCATAAGAGACAGCAGGTCCAGGTCCAGGTCCAGGTCCAGGCAGGGTTATAATAGTTTTGGATTTTCCATTAGTTTTAGTTTTTATTTCATTTTTAGTTTTTCAAATTCAGTTAGTTTTAATTCATTTTAAGAGCAGTTTTGCTAGTTTTTATTTTTTTTGAAATACTTAGTTTTAATTTAGTTTTTATTAGTTTCAGTTTCAGTGTTAGTTTTAGTTTTATTTTGTAAATTAGGGTTGTAATTTTGGCTTGAGTAAAGCACTGAACTTTTTGAAGGCTATCGAATCACATAGTCGTGTTTACATTCCGGTCTCAATAAAGATATTTATCAATGCGTCTTCCTGCTTGTGGTGTTCCTGCATATTTACTGACCAGCAGCTATCTGGTCTCCATGGAAACAGTCCATTATAGTTGCTGTTTTCTCCCGTTCCTTCCCAACGCTGACTGGCCTGCTGCTGTAGCTTCTCTTTTCAGGGGGCTAGCTTAGGCTAGCTTATCCAGGTAGTCTTGGTTAGCCTTCTTTCCTGGGGGCTAGCTTAGGCTAGCTTATCCAGCTAGTCTTGGTTAGCCTTCTTTCCAGGGGGCTAGCTTAGGCTAGCTTATCCAGCTAGTCTTGGTTAGCCTTCTTGTGCGAGCCTTTCAATTGGACTTTCAGATTTGTGGGTTTTTTTCTCCTTGAGAAGTATTCCACACATTGTATTACCTGCTTCTACAACAAGGCACTTATTTTTATCATTAACACAGTCATAGTCAAAGAAATCCCAAATAGGACTGTGCCTCTTTCTCCCAACTTTTGCCGCAGCCATCACTGCTGATCACTTTTTTTTGTTGTTTTTTTTTGCGGTTGTTGTTGTTGTATGGTGGGGCGAAGTTAATAGATTTCAAACGTTTATGAGAAAATTACGAAAACGAAGGACGTTCTTCATATTATTATAGTTAAGTTTAGTTCATTTTGTAAACACATGATACAGTTTCAGTTAGTTAGCAATTTTTTTTAAACTCATTTTTATTTTATTTCAGTTAACGAAAATGTTTTTTCAATTCTAGTTTTCGTTATTTCGTTGGTTTTCGTTAACGATAGTAACCTTGAGTCCAGGTCCTGGTCCTGGTCTCACACTCCCTCTTAGGTTTTCTCCTTTATCCCTCCTCAACTGATGGACTCTTGTCAAGGTTTTCCGGTCTCTGAGGTGGTTCCTTTTAGGCTGATCAAACGTCACTCTCCATGTTTGTGGGTTAGGGTTAGGGGTTAGGGGTTAGGGTTAGGGTCAATCCAGGAGCTTTTTCCTTCCCCTTCCACCAACATCAGCTGGTTGGTCCTCTAACCCAGTCCCAGATCAGTGCGGGACATGTGGACCCTCCTGGGACAGGGACAGACATGAACATGTTTAGACCTGGTGTCCTGATGTGGTTATTTAGAGCATTCAGCAGAATGAATGAATGAAGGTGTGCTTTTGTCTCTCAGGTGTGTGGCGCGCTGCTCTCCTGTGGGAACCACACCTGTGAGGAGGTGTGTCACAAGGGGGCGTGTCCCCCCTGCCCTCGCTCCGTCAGCAGATCCTGCCCCTGCGGAAAGACCAGTGAGACTGCACACCTGCACGACAACACACACAGATGCCACACATGAGTGATCACTCTGACTCCCTGGATTGGTTCTGACCCCAGTCCACACAGTTCTGGTCCCTGAAGTTTGAAGAAGTCTACGTCAGTCTACACTAGTCTACGTCAGCCTACACTAGTCTACATCAGTCTAAATCAGTACATCAGTCTAAATCAGTACACCAGTCTACGTCAGTCTACGTCAGTCTACATCAATACATCAGTCTAAATCAGTACACCAGTCTACATCAGTCTACACCAGTCTACATCAGTACATCAGTCTAAATCAGTACATCAGTCTACGTCAGTTCACATCAGTCTACATCAGTCCATAAGTTTACACCAGTCTACATCAGTATATGTCAGTCTACACCAGTCTGTCAGTACATCAGTCTACATCAATACACCAGTCTACATCAGTCTACGTTGGTCTACACCAGTACATCAGTCTACATCAGTCTACACCAGTCTACATCAGTCTACATCAGTCTACATCAGTCTAAATCAGTACATCAGTCTACGTCAGTTCACATCAGTCTACATCAGTCCATCAGTTTACACCAGTCTACATCAGTATATGTCAGTCTACACCCGTCTGTCAGTACATCAGCCTACATCAGTACACCAGTCTACACCAGTCTACGTTGGTCTACACCAGTACATAAGTCTACATCAGTACACCAGTCTACATCAGTCTACATCAGTACATTAGTCTGCATCAGTCTACACCAGTCTCCATCAGTAAATCAGTCTACGTTGGTCTACGCCAGTCTATCAGTCTACACCAGCACATCAGTCTACATCAGTCTGTCAGTTTACACTAGTCCATCAATCTACATCAGTACATCAGTCTACACCAGTCTACATTAGTCTTCACCAGTACATCAGCCTACACCAGTCTACACCAGTACATCAGTCCACACCAGTCTACACCAGTACATCAGTCTACATCAGTCTACACCAGTCAACTTCTGGACCAAATCCTGACTGATGGCAGTCCATTCTTCCATAATCGATGCTTGGAGTTTGTCAGAATTTGTGGGTTTTTGATTGTCCACCTGCCTCTTGAGGACTGACCACAAGTTCTCAGTGCGATTAAGATCCGGGGAGTTTCCTGGCCAAGGGCCCAAAATCTTAATGTTTTGTTCCCCGAGCCAGTTTGTTATGACTTTTGCTTCATGGCAAGGTGCTCCATCATGCTGGAAAAGGCATTCGTCATCACCAAACTGCCCTTGTACATGGACACGATGATGATCCACCAATAGTATCAATACAGAATCCTTGTTATCCTTGTTATCAGTTAATGATTGAAAAGGTTTGCTAGTCTGTTCTGAAAGGAACTGTCTAGTTGAACCCAGAAATAAAAATGTGACATAATATTTTAGTTTCTTCCTGTGATTTGAAGTGGATGGAGTGGGTTGTGATCAGTCAACATACGATTGTCTCATACTGATCACCAATTGTGGAGTCACGATCTCATCATGGCAGGATATCTTTAAACATCCAGTCTCTTGACTTTATTGATGGGATTGTGATGAAACTTGCTTGTCTTTGTCTTCTTTCTCACCATTTTCACCTTCTTTCTCTTGCTTGTCTTCAACTTTCTTTTCACCTTTGTCTTCTTTGTTCACTTTGTTGTCATCCTTTGTGCATCTTTTGTCTTGAATTTCATTTCTGTTGTCTTCCTGTTCTTATTTGTCATCTTCATCTCTTGTCTTTGTCGTCTGCGTTGTTGTCATCTTCATGAAGTTACATTTTGCTCATATAGAACATTTCTAAACATTGATCACAGTGCTCTACATTAAAAGAAGTTAAGTGATTGGAACAGTCTGGTTCATACGTAGGTGTGGGGGCGTGGTTAGGAGGTAGGGGTGTGGTCAGAAGGTAGGGGTGGCCCTCATTATCAATGTAATTTTCCTTGATATCCTCCGAGATAAAGGTCATAAGTTCTTCGTTCCTCTGGTAGAGTCGTCTCTGCCATGCACGGAGGAGGTACCACTGTGTGGCGACACCTGCGACCGCCGTCTGTCGTGTCAGAAACACACCTGCTCCATGAGGTGTCACCGAGGCAGCTGTGAGACCTGCAGACAGGTATGGTAGACTGTCTGGAACAGACAGATAGAGTCTCCGGAACCTTCTCTGAAGCAGTTTGGTTTCTCCAGGAGGTGGAGAAGGAATGTAGGTGTGGGCGCTACAGGAAGCTGATGCCTTGTCATAAAGAGTACCTGTGTGACTCCAAATGTCCAAAAACCAGGAACTGCCAGAAGCACCAGTGCAGGAGGAAGGTGAGTACCAGCAGACACTGGTTCTGGTGCTCTTCTGCAGCTCCTCTCAGCTCTGAAGTTGCTTTGTTTTAAGTTCCTGCTTCTCATTCTCTACGCTAATGATGTCCAGGTTTTTATGATCACCTGTAGAGCACTTCAACACAACTTTTACTAAGCTCTCAGTCACCTCCAAACCTCTACTTTATTCATGGAAACGAGGCTGGAGTCATTTCTGATCTGCTAGAAAACTGACTCTGATTTTACAGCTCTATGATAAAACTTGATTTGTTCAACCCTTTTTATTCAACTTTCATATGCATGAAGTGCTTTAATAATGATACATTTTATTTAAAAGCGCCTTTCAGGACACCCAAGGTTGCTGTACAGAACAATAAAGAATAAAAGAACAATAAAACACAAGTAAAATTGAAGATTGACCATTAGCAGCTGTTCCAAATACATGGATGGCTGAAGAGTCTTTAGTCCAGCCATGTGTTGGTCCTCAGATCAGAGTAGATGTTCAGGGAAGTCTCAGATGGTTGTCTTCTTTTCTCACCAGGACCTGTTTTGAACATGTTCACTGATTTTAGACCCTTAATGTCTCTGGTTTCCTGTTTCCCATGTTGCCTTGTGTCTCAGTGTTGTCCAGGTACCTGCCCCCCCTGTGACCAGAGCTGTGGACGAACTCTGGGCTGTAGGAACCACAAGTGTCCCTCTGTCTGTCACCAAGGTAACGCCCACCGCACATGTTCCTGATGGTAAATATATCCTGAAATGTATTAAAAGCACTTGAGAAATCAAAGAACATGACCCTCAAAGTGCTGCCTGATTGATCCAGATGAGAGTTCAGTTTGGCTCATGAACATTCTGGTTTTCACCTTTGAGGAATTTTACCTGATAAATCTCTGATTTTCTTTAGAAAACAGTGCAACGTGTGATTTTTATTGATACATGAGTATATTTCTGGTTAGAGTAGCTGAAATGTCATGCAGGATGTGGAACATAGCCTAACTTATGGAAGCTGAGACTGAAGAGGTTCTTGCAACAATTGAATCGTAGGCAACTGGACTTAGATTTGTCTAGAAGACGTTTCACCTCTTACACAAACACAAAGTGCTTTACAGAATAAAATAAAACATAAAACAGGAACACAACAAAGAAAGACCCGTCCCTCTCACACACAAAGTAAAAAGTTAAGTCAGCTAACGTCCTCATCTGTCATGTGGGCTGTGATTGGTTGATGGAGTCTGAGCTAGGAGGTTAAATCCTGAATTCATCAGAATATGTCTGTGACCTCCTACGCTCAGTCTGTGTTGCTGACATTTCTAGCAACTGATAGTGCTGCAGCAGTTGACCTCTGCTTCCTGGTGAAGGTCATTCATCTCGTCTCTGCTGATGAGTGTCTGTGTGTCCTTTCTCTCCTGGTGTGATGATAAGGTGATGTATGCATGTGTTTGCACTCTGATTGGCTGCTCTGACCTTTCAGAGGCAGCCGATAGAAGGTCAGCTGACGGATAACGGCCGCTCAGACCGCTACTGGCTGCAGCGGGAACATCCATCACATGTTTGGACTTCAGATAGCATCACTTTTATATTTCTGGAAGCGCTCTGTGTGAGAGAGGATGTTAGTATGTGAGCTGCCAGATCCAGATTCAGAAAAGTTTGTTTATCCCCTGGAGGCAATTAAGAGAGAGCAAGGAGCAGTGTTACACAAAATAAAGGAGAGGCTCAAAATAAATAAGCGGTAAATAGTAAAAGTGAGGATATTCACAGGAGTAAGGATATTAATCACCTGTCAGGTACTGTCAGGATCAGTCAGGTACAGGGTGGGTCACTCACGTAGCCGGGGACAGTCAGGTACAGCCGGGGACACTCGGGTACAGTCGGAGAAACTCTGCATGTCCGTCTGGACCACAGCTGTAGACCCAGATCCATCTGCTCTGGGACTGTCTCAGGACCACGGCTTCAGTCTCTGGAACTGTGAGCTGACTCAGCAATGGACTGATGCTGAGGTCCAGCGGTTCTGGATCCTGGATCAGGACTAAACGCAGCAGCAGAGATGTTTTATCTGAAGGAGGTGCAACTGTTTTATCTGGTGGAAACACTCAGTTAGGTATTTTAACGAGCATCTCCCTCTGAAGGTGTCTACGGACGAAACACAAAGACAGATGGAGTTTATTTAAAGATCTGCAGGTCACGTGACACCAACAGCAAGAGAAAACAAAACACCTGACACTTCCTCAAAAAAATGAAATGAACCATGATACCATCACAGAGCCTGGATTCTAACGGTCACCCATATCTTCCAGAAAACATCTGCAATAGAGATGTAGAACAAAACGCAACGTCATCTGCATATAAAGAGACATTTATTCTAATGAACTCCCGATGTTGCTGAGAGGGGAGCATGTAGAACCAGAACGTTCTTGAAGAAATCTGAGAGGGAAATTACAGGTTCCAGTCAGTTCTGACTTCACAAACCTGAACATCTGAGGTGAAGAGGACAGCCAGGAGACCAGGAGAGCCAAGAGATCAGGAGACCAGGAGAGCCAGAAGGGCCTGGTGACCAGGAGACCAGGAGAGCCAAGAGATCAGGAGACCAGGAGAGCCAGGTGACCAGGAGAGCCAGGAGACCAGGAGAGCCAAGAGATCAGGAGACCAGGAGAGCCAGAAGGGCCTGGTGACCAGGAGACCAGGAGAGCCAAGAGATCAGGAGACCAGGAGAGCCAGGTGACCAGGAGACCAGAAGAACCAGGAGAGCCAAGAGATCAGGAGAACCAGGAGAGCCAGGAGACCAGAAGAACCAGAAGACAAGGAGACCAGAAGAGCCAAGAGATGAGAAGAACCAGGAGAACCAGGAGAATAGAAGAGAAGTCCATGTCAGAAAGTCTCAGTGGTGACAGCAAACAAATAATTTTTAGAGCAGACATGCAGCAGACATGCACCTGTCCTCCAGGTTGCTGTTAACTCTGTAGTGGTTGAAGCAGAGACGTGTCTCACCTGTCCTCCAGGCAAGGCAAGTTTATCTGTAGAGCACAATTCGTACACAAGAAGGCAAATAGAATCATTCAGTACAAGCATAAAACTAATCATGAATGAATTCAATTAAAAATGAATTTAAAGGAAAAATAAATTAAATTAAAATGAAGAGTGCAGATAAAATCCTTCCAGTCATCATCTTCACATCTAAACACAACTGTTTTCCAGTCTGGATCAGAACATTGTCAGCGTTCAGGTCTGTCTCACATCTTCTGGAAGACTGTTCCAGATTTTAGGAGCATAAAACTGAAATGCAGCTTCACCTTGTTTAGTCCTGACTCTGGACACCAGCAGGAGACCACTACCTGAGGTTCTCAGAGTCCAGGTTGGTTCATATGGATCTAACATGTCAGAGATGGACTTTGGGGCCATGAAGAGACTTGAACACTAGTAGAGCTGTTTTAAAGTCTATTCTCTGAGTGACAGGAAGCCAGAGACTTCAGGACTGGACTAATACGGTCGTATCTCCTGGTTCTAGTCAGGACCAGTGCAGAGACCTCAGGACTGGACTAATATGGTCGTATTTCCTGGTTCTAGTCAGGACCAGTGCAGAGACCTCAGGACTGGACTAATATGGTCGTATTTCCTGGTTCTAGTCAGGACTCGTGCAGCAGCGTTCTGGATGTACTGCAGCTGTCTTACAGCTGGTTTAGAGCCCAGTGAGCAGACCGTTACAGTAGTCTAACCTGGTGGAGACCAATTCATGGATTAGTCTTTCTAAATCTGGTTTAGACACTATTCCTTTGATTCTGGCAATGTTTTTTAGATGGTAAAAAGCTGCTGATGTTATTGCTTTAATGTGGCTATTAAAGTTCAAATCTGAATCCAATTTTACCCCTAAATTTCTGACCTGATTTTTAGGTTCTAGAGAGTCTCAAAGTGACTGATAACACTTTATCTTTGTTTCTGTGGGCCACAGGCAATGATTCCAGTTTTGTCTGAGTTTAGCTGGAGACAGTTGTTTTGCATCCATACACTGATCTGTTCGATGCAGTGACTCAATGAATCTACAGGCCCATGTTCTCTTGCTGTCAGTGACACATAGATCTGAGTATCATCTGCGTAGTTGTGGTAGGACACATTATAGCTGCGTATTAGCTGGACTAATGGAAGCATGTACAGATTGAACAAGAGGGGTCCCAGGATTGACCCCTGGGGAACCCCACTGGTCATGGCCATTTGGTCTGAGACACAGTTACCAATTTCAACAAAGTATCTCCTGTCCCTGAGATAGGACCTGAACCAGTTTAAAGCATTTTCAGAGATTCCCACCCAGTCTTCTAACCTCTGTAATAAGATCACATGGTCAACTGTGTCAAAGGCAGCGCTGAGGTCCAGCAGAACTAAGACTGAGACTTTGCCTGCGTTTGTGTTCAGGCGAATATCATTTGTCACCTTGATCAGGGCTGTCTCAGTACTGTGGTGGGGCCTGAAGCCTGATTGAAAACTATCAAAAACATTGTTGGACAGGAGAAAGTCAGTAAGCTGTTGATATACAACTTTTTCTAGGACTTTACCAAGGAATGGCAGGTTTGATATGGGCTGATAGTTCTTCAGTACTGCGGCATCAAGACTGCTCTTCTTTAGATGAGGCTTAATGACAGCAATTTTTAAGGCCTCTGGGAATGTTCCAGTCTGAAGTGAGATGTTGGTTAAATCAGTGAGTTGTGGTAACATCAAGGCAGCAGGTTGATGGACTCAGACTGCAGATGATCTCTGACTGTTATCAGTTACAGGTGTGAAATGTGTCAGCTCTAGGTGTCTAGTTGGCACAAGAGTAATTTGTGTTGTGGAAATTATTGAATTTTTAATACCTTGAACTCTGTTATTAAAGAATATTGCAAACTCATTGCACTTTAATGTAGAAATGAGTTCTAAGGGCAGTGAAACTGGAGGGTTTGTTCATCTGTTTACTGTAGCAAACAGGACACAGGAAGTTGTTACTGTAGTTTTTGATGATTTTAGAAAAATAAATCTCCCTTGTTCTACACAATGTTTGATTGAACACACACAACTTTTCTTTAGGTAGCTGTTATCCGTGTCCAGAGACGGTGGAGGTGCGCTGTACCTGCAGATCTACAGTGTTGGTGGTGCCCTGCGGCCGTGAGAAGAACACCAAACCTCCTCGCTGCAGAGATCCCTGCAGGTAGAAACCTTCAATGATCTCAATATAATTCAGATGAAGTGGACACAGTTTAATTTTCATTCTAGAAAAGCTATTTGACTCTAACCAAATTCATTCAGTCAAACCTTGTAGAAAACACAAATTTAATAAAGTAAATAAATAAATGATTCCTTTGTGGTGTCCTCAGGTGTCCTCCATCCTGTCATCACCCCTCCAGAGAGCCTCACCGGTGCCACCCAGGCCCCTGCCCCCCCTGCAGGCAGCCCTGTCTGGTGGCGCTGCCCAGCTGCAACCACACTTGCCCAGAACCCTGCCACGATCTGGTGCTGGTCCGGTCCCAGCAGGTGAGGCCCTAGCTATGACGTATGAACTACGAGGCCCTAGCTGTGACTTGTTTCCCTCTTGGCCCGAGCGGTGACTTGTTAGGACCCCTGACCTAACTTGACCGTAATGGTGACTTGTTTCCTACTTGGCCCTAATGGTGACTTGTTTGCTACTAGGCCCTAGCTGTGACTTGTTTCCTACTAGGCCCTAGCTGTGACTTATTTCCTTCTACGTCCTAGTTGTGACTTGTTTCCTACTGGGCCCTAGCTGTGACTTGTTTCCTACTTTGCCCTAGCTGTGACTTGTTTTCTACCAGGCCCTAGCTGTGACTTGTTTCCTACTAGGCCCTAGCTGTGACTTATTTCCTTCTACGTCCTAGTTGTGACTTGTTTTCTACTTGGCCCTAGCTGTGACTTGTTTCCTACTAGCCCCTAGCTGGGACTTGTTTCCTACTTTGCCCTAGCTGTGACTTGTTTTCTACTTGGCCCTAGCTGTGACTTGTTTCCTACTAGCCCCTAGCTGGGACTTGTTTCCTACTAGGCCCTAGCTGTGACTTGTTTTCTACTAGGCCCTAGCTGTGACTTGTTTTCTACTAGGCCCTAGCTGTGACTTGTTTCTCTCTTGGCCCTAGCTGTGACTTGTTTCCTACTAGGCCCTAGCTGTAACTTGTTTTCTACTTGGCCCTAGCTGTGACTTGTTTCCTACTAGGCCCTAGCTTTGACTTGTTTTCTACTAGGCCCTAGCTGTGACTTGTTTCTCTCTTGGCCCTAGCTGTTACTTGTTTCCTACTAGGCCCTAGCTGTAACTTGTTTCCTACTAGGCCCTAGCTGTGACTTGTTTTCTACTTGGCCCTAGCTGTGACTTGTTTCCTACTAGGCCCCTAGCTGTGACTTGTTTCCTACTAGGCCTTAGCTGTGACTTGTTTTCTACTTGGCCCTAGCTGTGACTTGTTTCCTACTAGCCCCTAGCTGGGACTTGTTTCCTACTTTGCCCTAGCTGTGACTTGTTTTCTACTTGGCCCTAGCTGTGACTTGTTTCCTACTAGCCCCTAGCTGGAACTTGTTTCCTACTAGGCCCTAGCTGTGACTTGTTTTCTACTAGGCCCTAGCTGTGACTTGTTTTCTACTAGGCCCTAGCTGTGACTTGTTTCTCTCTTGGCCCTAGCTGTGACTCGTTTCCTACTAGGCCCTAGCTGTAACTTGTTTTCTACTTGGCCCTAGCTGTGACTTGTTTCCTACTAGGCCCTAGCTGTGACTTGTTTTCTACTAGGCCCTAGCTGTGACTTGTTTCTCTCTTGGCCCTAGCTGTTACTTGTTTCCTACTAGGCCCTAGCTGTAACTTGTTTTCTACTTGGCCCTAGCTGTGACTTGTTTTCTACTTGGCCCTATCTGTGACTTGTTTTCTACTAGGCCCTAGCTGTGACTTGTTTCCTACTAGGCCCCAGCTGTGACTTGTTTCCTACTAGGCCCTAGCTGTGACTTGTTTCCTACTAGGCCCTAGCTGTGACTTGTTTCCTACTAGGCCCTAGCTGTGACTTGTTTCCTACTAGGCCCTAGCTGTGACTTGTTTCCTACTAGGCCCTAGCTGTGACTTGTTTTCTACTTGGCCCTAGCTGTGACTTGTTTCCTACTAGGCCCCAGCTGTGACTTGTTTCCTACTTGGCCCTAGCTGTGACTTGTTTCCTACTAGGCCCTAGCTGTGACTTGTTTCCTATTAGGCCCTAGCTGTGACTTGTTTCCTACTAGGCCCTAGCTGTGACTTGTTTCCTACTAGGCCCTAGCTGTGACTAGTTTCCTACTAGGCCCTAGCTGTGACTTGTTTCCTACTTGGCCCTAGCTGTGACTTGTTTCCTACTTGGCCCTAGCTGTGACTTGTTTCCTACTAGGCCCTAGCTGTGACATGATTGGCTGCTGTCGTTTGACTGGTCCACATTCATAACTCAGTATTGGAACACGTTCATGCTCTCGTTCTGAAGACAGTTCTTCATTGACTCTAGTTCCTTCAGTGGGTCCGGCTGGCCGGTCAACTACTTTTATTTAGATTCTGAAGGTTGGAGGTCAGGCAGTGGAAAAGCCTCCCTATCATCATCATCTTATCAGTGCTGAAGTCCTGTTTCCTGTTTCCCATCGGAGTGAACAACAGTTCTTCATGTGTGTTTCTGCATTCAGGTCCAGCTGGCGGGTCCGTGGGAGCAGCCGTCAGAACCAGCCTTCATGAAGAAAGCTCTGCCATGTCCTCCCTGCCAAGTACCCATACCCACGTAGGTCAAACTCAAGCACCTGCATGAGCAGACATCACAAACTGTTCCCAGAACAGGATGTGAACCAGATCAGGCCTCAGGATCAGTTACAACAATAACACTGTTGTTTCTGATGACTTGGAACTTCTGATTTTACTAATGACTGCAGCAACTAACACGCTAAATACCACTACTTATGACTAAATACCACAGTACAAGAATAAAACCACTAAATACAGCACAGTAGCTCAACTAAACACTAGACTGGAGGAACAGGAGAGAAGTGTCCTGGTGATGATTCTGAAGAACAAGGGAGACGTTCAGAGTTGAGACGACTACAGAGGAATAAAGTTGATGAACCACACAACAAAGGTATGGGAAAGAGGAGTGGAAAATAGACTAAGGACAGAAGAGAACATCTGAGAACATCAGGATGGTTTCAGGACAAAGAAGAGGACCACAGATGAAATATTAGCTTTGAGGATGCTGATGGAGAAGAACAGAGAAGGTCAGAGGGAGCTGCATTGTGTCTTTGTAGACCTTGAGAAAGCTCCTCAGGTCTGCTGGTCAGGTCTCCAGCTCCTCAGGTCTGCAACAGACTGATCTCCTGTTGATGATCAGGTCATCAATCAGAAGCTGCTGCTGCTCTCAGATCCTGGTCCTGAGGAAGCAGGAGGGGTACTTGGGATTTCCCTCTTCCAGGATGGCCATGTGAAACGTCTGTAGAAACCCAGCATGAACAGGTGATGGTCCTGCAGAGACCAGATGGAACTGAATAGGAGCAGAAGCTCTCAACATGTGGCCCACTTAGACCCAGTAGATCTGGGATCACGTTGGTCTCTGAGAAACACCAGCAATCTGAGGTGGTTATCTGTCGCGTCACGAGTCATTAGAGCTGAGAAGAAAAACAGCTGGGAACCATTCTGGTGTTTTAGGGGGGTTTCTGGAGGAGGTTTTGGTGTTTCTCAGGTGTTCCTGACAGCGCTCCTGTCAGCTTCAGCATGTGTTTGTGTTTCTGAGAGTCTGAGTTTAGATCTGAGTCATGGGTGTTTGCCAGGATCCTGCAGCTCAGTGACGCATTGAGAAGACCAGCAGGCCTGGGCTCTGTTGGGTTCCTGTTTCATCATGGCTGCCGTCCTCTGAGGTGGTCCGTCAGCCCCTCTTCAAAGGCAGCCTCCGGGATGGAGGTTTGGGTTTTAAAAAAGGTTTCGGTCCAGGGGTTGCATAGTTTGTCCTTCTGAACAGAAGCGGCTCCAGTCCAGGTCCTGGTTCAGAGCCAGCTTCTGATCAGGAACCAGGGAGATCAGAGAGCTGCTGACATCAGAGGCTGGGGAAGTCTGGAACCTTCATGTCTGAATACAGAATGTTTGTAGAGGCTCAGCTGGAAGCAGGTCCTGGTCCTGGTCCTGGTTCTGGGTCCAGTTCAGACTGCCTTTCTTTTCTTTTCATCTCTGTTTTAGTCACAACTCATTAAAAGTGACTTCCTCTCTTATTCTTGTGGGTTTTTATTCTTGAAAATGTCGATGATGATAAATGGACTCTTGAGAAGGATGGTGAACTTGTTCTTCAACAGGAACGTTCTTCTCAAACAGCGAGTTGAGTTTCAAAAGTCTGTTTTTCAAGAAGTTTCTGAAGAATGTTTGCTTTTGTTGTATTCTAAAACTTGTTGTTTTTATAAAATGACAACTTTCATTGGAAAAACTCAACTTAATTTTAATAAATTTGACTTTCTTGTAAAGTGGCAACTTTATTCTGAAGAAGTTAAGACTTCAATTGTAAAACTGTGCTTTAAAGTGGAAACTTTATTCCTGTAAACAAAGGATGTTCTTGACATTATTATAGTTAATTTTAGTTCATTTTATAAACACATAATACAGTTTCAGTTAGTTATCTTTTTTAAAACTCTTGTTTTTATTTTATTTTCAGTTAACGAAAATGTTTTTTCAATTCTAGTTTTTGTTATTTCGTTAACGATAGCCTTGCCCCTAACTCCTAAGATCCTAACCCCTGCCCCTTAAGACCCTGATCCCTGACCTTTGACCCTTAAGACCATGATCCCTGACCCCAAAGACCCTGACCCCTAACTCCTAAGACCCTGATCCCTGCCCCTTAAGACCCTGATCCCTGACCCTTGACCCTTAAGACCATGATCCCTGACCCCAAAGACCCTGACCCCTAACTCCTAAGACCCTGATCCCTGACCCTAGAACCCCCAGACTGACTGACTCTGTTTGTCTTGCAGGTCCTGCTTTGGAGAACATGAGGTGAGAACGTTGGCCACCTGACTGAGCCTGAACTTGACCACAGAGGAACGTTTCTCATCCTGGTCTCAAATGTCACCTGACTGATGACAGGAAGCTGCAGCTTCACTATTTCTGAGAATGACAACTTGACATTCATGGATATTCATATCTGTGAATTCTTTTGTGAAAGTTTGACTTTTTCATGAAATTGTGATTTTATTGTTGTTGCAACTTCATCATAAAATTACAACTTTTTTCTAAAACATAAAATTGTGACTTTGTCGGTGAAACGTTTGGTGCGTTTGTGGTGTGTGTGTTCAGGTGAGCCCGGTTCCATGTCATCGTCGAGGGCGGTTCTCCTGCGGACGACCGTGTGGTCGACCTCTGACCTGCGGGAACCACAGCTGCAGCTGGGAGTGTCACCTGGTTGCCACCAGTAACCAGGTGAGGACCAGTGAGAGCTCTAAACCTGTACCAGATGTGGTGTCAGGAATAAAAGATGTCTCTGTGCAGTGTGAGGTGTGTGAGGAGGGCTGCTGTAAGCCCCGCCCCACAGGGTGCCCCCACCCCTGCCCCGCCCCTGTCACTCCGACAGCTGCCCACCCTGCGGCCAGATGATCCGCCAGCGCTGCCACTGCAAAATCAGCATGCTCTACGTGGAGTGCACGTGAGTACGCAGGCACTGCAGGCTAATGGATGCGCTGAGGTGTTTCCATGACAACCACCCTCTGATCTGTGACCAAACAGGAAGTTGACATCAGCGAACGAAGAGACAAAGATCCAGCTTGGTTCCTGCAGCAACCAGTGTCCCAAAGAGGTGAAGACGAAAAAACACTCCAACTACATGCTTTACCTACGATCCACCTACTCCACTTACACTCCACCTACGCTCTACCTACACTCCAGCTACACTCTACCTACACTCCACCTTCGCTGTACCTACACTATACCTACACTCTTACCTACACTCCACCTACGCTCTACCTACACTCCACCGACGCTCTACCCACGCTCTAGCTACGCTCCACCTACCCTCTAGCTATGCTCCACCTACACCTACCTACACTCCACCTACTCCACCAACACTCCACCTACGCTCTACCTATGCTCTACCTACACTCTAGCTACGCTCCACCTACACTCTAGCTACACTCCACCTACACCTACCTACACTCCACCTACTCCACCAACACTCCACCTACTCCACCAACACTCCACCTATGCTCTACCTACACTCCACCTACACTCTAGCTATGCTCCACCTACACTCTAGCTACGCTCCACCTACACCTACCTACACTCCACCAACACTCCACCTACTCCACCAACACTCCACCTACGCTCTACCTACACTCCACCTACACTCTAGCTATGCTCCACCTACACTCTAGCTACGCTCCACCTACACCTACCTACACTCCACCAACGCTCCACCTACGTTCTACCTACACTCTAGCTACGCTCCACCTACACCTACCTACACTCCACCTACTCCACCTACACTCCACCTCGACTCCACCTACACTCTACCTACACTTCACCTACACTCTACCTACGCTCTACCTACACTCCACCTACACTCTAGCTATGCTCCACCTACACCTACCTACACTCCACCTACTCCACCAACACTCCACCTACACTCTACCTACGCTTCACCTACACTCTACCTATGCTCTACCTTTGCTCTACCTACACTCTAGCTACATTCTACCTACGCTCTACCTACTCCACCAACACTCCACCTACACTCTAGCTACACTCCACCTACACCTACCTACACTCCACCTACTCCACCAACACTCCACCAACACTCCACCTACACTCCACCTACGCTCTACCTACGCTCTACCTACGTACTCCACCTACACTCTAGCTACGCTCCACCTACACTCTAGCTACGCTCCACCTACACTCTAGCTACGCTCCACCTACACCTACCTACACTCCACCTACTCCACCTACACTCCACCTACACTCTACCTACGCTCCACCTACACTCTAGCTACGCTCCACCTACACTCTAGCTACGCTCCACCTACACTTCACCTACACTTCACTTACTCCACCTACACTCCACCTACACTCTACCTACGCTCCCCCTACGCTCCACCTACGCTCTACCTACGCTCTGCCTACGCTCTGCCTACGCTCCTTAACCTTAATGAGCTTCAGTTGCAGCAGGATGGACCCTGAAAAATAAACTGTCTCGTCTGAGTTCAGGTAAACATCTGTCAGTTAGCTCCGCCTCCTTCCTGAGGTAGACTCTGCTGATTGGTTGGTTTAGTTTCATCCTGAATGATTTGGATGTTTTCTTGGAGCAAACGTCAACGTTCATTCTGGTATCCCAGTTACAGTTTAAGATCTTACACTGGTTTTGATGTACCAGTGGATAAAGATTCAACATCCCAGTTAATGGTCTCTGGTTTTGATGGTGAAACTGGAACCTGTAACTTCCTGTTGTCCTCTGTGAACCCAGAGATCTGAGGTCAGATTAAATCTGAACAGATGATGCTCCAACATCTGTTTGTTGTCTCTGTGTACAGCTGAGCTGTGGCCATCGCTGCAAACAGCTGTGCCATCCAGGTGTGTGTGAGGAGAAATGCCAGCAGAAGGTGAAGCTCAGGTGTCCCTGCAAGAGGATCAAGAAGGTAAACGCACATCTGGACTGATGAGAACCACACCTGGAGGCTTTCGTGTAGCTCCTACACACCTTTACACTTGCAGTTGTACAACACCGGTTCCAGCTATTTCAGCCACTGTTCCAGCTGTTTTAGCCTCAGATGTTTTAGCCTCGGCTCCAGCTGTTTTAGCCTCAACTGTTTCAGCCTCTGTTCCAGCTGTTTTAGCCTCAGATGTTTTAGCCTCTGCTCCAGCTGTTTCCGCCTCTGTTCCAGCTGTTTTAGCCTCAACTCCAGATGTTTTAATCTGTTATTCTGGCTTTGTTTCCAGCTGTTTTAGGCCTAGTTTTTTTAGCCTCAGTTACAGCTGTTTTAGCCTGTTGTTTTAGCCTCAGTTACAGCTGTTTTAGCCTCAGCTGTTTCAGCCTCATTTACAGCTGTTTTAGACTCTGTTCCAGATGTTTCAGCCTCGGTTATTCCGGCCTTGGTTCCAGCTGTTTTAGCCCCAGTTGTTTTAGCCTCAGTTACAGCTGTTTTAGCCTGTTGTTTTTGCCTCAGTTCCAGCTGTTGTAGCCTCAGTTGTTTCGGCCTCAGTTCCAGCTGTTTCAGACTCTGTTCGAGCTCTTTCAGCCTCGGTTCCAGCTGTTTTAGCCTCAGCTGTTTCAGCCTCATTTCCAGCTGTTTTAGACTCTGTTCCACATGTTTTAACCTCGGTTATTCCGGCCTTGGTTCCAGCTGTTTAGCCCCAGTTACAGCTGTTTTAGCCTCAGTTGTTCCAGCCTCAGTTCCAGCTGTTTTTGCCTCAGCTGTTTCGGCCTCGGTTCCAGCTGTTTCAGCCTCGGATCCAGCTGTTTTAGCCTTGGTTCCAGCTGTTTTAACCTCGGTTATTTTGCCCTCGGATCCAGCTGTTTTAGCCTCAGTTCCAGCTGTTTTAGCCTCGGTTCCAGGTGTTGTAGCCTCAGTTGTTTTAGCCTCGGTTCCAGCTGTTTTAGCCTCGTTCTACCTGTTGTAGCCTCAGTTGTTTTAGCCTCAGTTCCAGCTGTTTTAGCCTCGGTTTCAGCTATTTTAGCCTCGGTTCCAGCTGTTGTAGCCTCAGTTGTTTTAGCCTCAGTTTCAGCTGTTTTAGCCTCGGTTCCAGCTGTTTTAGCCTCGGTTCCAGCTGTTTTAGCCTCAGTTGTTTTAGCCTCAGTTCCAGCTGTTGTAGCCTTGGTTATTCCGGCCTCCGTTCCAGCTGTTTTAGCCTCGGTTCCAGCTGTTGTAGCCTTGGTTATTCCGGCCTCCGTTCCAGCTGTTTTATCCTCAGTTGTTTAACCTCAGTTCCAACTGTTGTAGCCTCAGTTGTTTTAGCCTCGGTTCCAGCTGTTTTAGCCTCAGTTCTAACTGATGTAGCCTCAGTTGTTTTAGCCTCAGTTCCAGCTGTTTTATCCTCGGTTCCAGCTGTTCTAGCCTCAGTTATTCCGGCCTCCGTTCCAGCTGTTTTAGCCTCAGTTCTAGCTTGTTGTAGCTTCGGTTCCAGCTGTTTTATCCTCGGTTCCAGCTGTTCTAGCCTCGATTATTCCGGCCTCCGTTCCAGCTGTTTTAGCCTCAGTTCTAGCTGTTTTAGCCTCAGTTCCAGCTGTTTTAGCCTCAGTTCCAGCTGTTCTAGCCTCAGTTATTCAGGCCTCCGTTCCAGCTGTTTTAGCCTCGGTTCCAACTGTTGTAGCCTCAGTTGTTTTAGCCTCAGTTCCAGCTGTTTTAGCCTCAGTTGTTTTAGCCTCAGTTCCAGCTGTTTTAACCTCCGTTCCATCCATTTACCAGTATCTTGTGCCTCCAGGAGTTCCAGTGCTCCCTGAAGGTTCAGACCTCCGTTCAGTGTGACGACGTCTGCAGAGAGCAGCAGAAGAAAGTCAGCCAGGTAACTCACCTGTACTCACCCGTCCACTCAGGCCCTGCCACATCAGAGAGGTTTCACTCAACAATAGGAAAGTTGTAGCTTCAGCTTCATGTTTAAAGCAAATAAAGGACCTGTAAATATCAGGTAATTATCATTGAATTACACTGTTAAACTGTGGAAGGACATGAAGGCGGAGCTTCAAGGCTGCATAGGAACCTGTGTAAAGACCTGAGTCAGTTGCTACAGAGGTGAAGGATGATCTGAGATGATCTGATGGTTCTCTGGTTCATTGGTTTGATGTTTGTTTGACTTCAGTGTTGATCGTTTCTTCTGTTCAGATTAATGAACTGAATCTGAACTGTAATTAAGGAGTCATTAAGAAGAGCTGGGACTCCAGTTCTGCTCCTGTTAGAAACTTCTAACTGGAACTGAAACTCCGGTCTAACTCACCTGCTGATGTACCTGTGTTTCCAGGTGAAGGAGGCGGAGCTAAGAGCAGCTCAGGAGGAGGAGCAGAAGAAGCTTCAGGTGTGTGGTACAAACTGACAACAGATGTTGTGAAACTAAAGACATACATGATGAACCCGTGTAGAAGTGATAAATGTAAAAGAGCAGCTTCAGTTTATAATATTGATGTCAATAACTGCAGAACCATCAAAGTCCAGTTAGATTCAGTTTTAAGAACATTAATAATTCAGTCTGTAAAAAACTAATTCTGGACTGAAACTAAACTTTCTAAGCCCTTTGTTCCAGTCGGTCTCTGATTGATCATCAGATCTGCTCCATGTGTTCACTGATGCTCCATTCTGACTGGTTACTGAGTTGTAGCTCCATCTAGTGGCACAGATGTGGAACTGCAATAGAAAAGTCTAGACCTCGATTATAAGACCACCCCCATTTTAGAGAATATGATTTCTAGAATAAAATATGTTTCATATTTTCATATTTTCATATTTCATATATGTAAACATTCAGCTCCTCTTGTTTATTTCAAAAGTGAGAACAAGAACTTGGTGATTTCAAGTCAAATTGTGACCCCAACTTGAGGTTTTTCTTTTAGAAAAATAAAATGATTTTCTCTTGTCAGAGTTAAATTTGATGTCCGATGATACTGCATTTAGTAAATCCAGAATCTAAATCTTTGTGACCTCCTCATCTGCAGGAGGAGCTGGAGGCCTTTGAGAAGCGGCAGCAGCGAGGAGGAGGGAGGAGGGGCAAGAGGCGGGGTCGGAGGGAGGAGCTGGATGATGATGCAGGGAGGAGGGGGAGGTTGTGGAGGTGTGTCACCTACATTCTCTTCCCTGTGGGCGGAGCTCTGCTGTCTGTCGCCGCCTACTACCTGCTGACTTCAGTCTGAGCAAGCGCTGAGGTTCTGGTGGAAGTTCTAGATCTACGGTGGCTCTGGTTCAGCGCTCTGGGCCGCTGCATCAGTCAGACGGGATTCAGTGTTGTCTGAATTTACACTTATGTTTATTGATGAGTTTGTTGATCAGCTGGTCTCTAAAAGATCAGAACTGAGAAGAAACTTCCTTTAAAATTAGAACAATCCTCCAACGTTCTGTGTTTGTGTTGGACTAGAAGCTCTGATGGGTTCTAGACAAGTTTTTGGAACTGAAGCTTAGTTGAGAACAGAAACTGGTTCTGGATTCATTATGAACAAACTGATTCTGGTTTCAGCCGGAACAGAAACTGATTCTGGTTTCAGCCGGAACAGAAACTGATTCAGGTTTCAGTCGGAACAGAAACTGATTCTGGTTTCAGTGAGAACAGAAACTGGTTCTGGTTTCATTGAGAGCAGAAACTGATTCTGGTTTCAAGTGGAAACAAACTGGTTCTGGTTGCAGTCAGAACAGAAACTGATTCTGGTTTCAGTGGGAACAGAAACTGATTCTGGTTTTAGTGAGAACAGAAACTGGTTCTGGTTTCCAGTGTGAACAGAAAATGGTTTCAGTTGCTGCTGCTTCTTCAACTGAATGATCTTACTTCTAACATTGTTTGTGATAAGTTCTGATCACTTTCCTTTAAACGATAATCTGATTTCTGTGAGGAAAAAAAAAGTGAGCTTTTGTTCGAATTGATCAGAAATTGATCTTTCACTGTTCTTGGATGTGATTGTAATTTTTTTTTTGGAAAAAAACTCAGAAAATAAAAAGTGTTAAAGTCTCATCTCCGAGTGATGTCATTGTGTCAGTGTCCAGCTCATCGATAAGGCCGATAATGATCCTGTCCTGATATCACTGAGCAACAGGAGGCGACAGAGAGCATGAAGTCTTCTACTGGACTAAAGTGGTTCTGTAGGACTGTTGATTAGGTCGGACCGTTGATCAGGAGGTTGGACCATTGACCTGGGGGTCAGACCATTGATCAGAGGGTCGGACCGTTGGCCTGGGGGTCGGACCGTTGATCAGGGGGTCGGGCCCTTGATCTGGGGGTCGGGCCCTTGATCTGGGGGTCGGACCGTTGGCCTGGGGGTCGGACCGTTGATCAGGAGGTCGGACCATTGACCTGGGGGTCAGACCATTGATCAGAGGGTCGGACCGTTGGCCTGGGGGTCGGACCGTTGATCAGGGGGTCGGGCCCTTGATCTGGGGGTCGGACCGTTGGCCTGGAGGTCGGACCATTGATCAGGGGGTCGGACCGTTGGCCTGGGGGTCGGACCGTTGATCAGGACACACTCGTCAAACAAAATTCAGTTTTCAATTGAAAATTGTGTTATTGTGTTTATAAAGTCAGAATTAAAAATATCTGGAAATTTCTGGGTTTTCACCAAAAATGTTACCAAGCATTTGAGTTTTCACTTGAAATTCCTGAATGTTCAGCAAAAGATTTTTGAGGTTTTAAAGTGGACATTTCGTGGATAGTAAAGCCAGAATTTTGGAGTTGTCCTTGAAAATGTTTCAATCCAAAATTTCTTTATTTTCATTTTCTTTTTCTGTTTCAATTTTCTTTGTTCAGAAAGTTTGAGTTTTTGCTTTAATATTTGAGTTTTTTGCTTGAAATTTCAGCTTTGTAAAGTCACCATTTGATTGAACATTTAGGAGTTTATAAAGCAGGAACATTCAACTTCTATTGAAGGTTTGCAACTTTATAACTCCTGAATTTCTTAATTTTCACTAAATTTTCAAACAAAATTTTATTTATGAACTCACAATTTCATTTTGCTTCAAAGATATCCTCGTTAAAAATTGAGTCGATTAAATTGAGTGATTTTGAAGTCAGAATTCCAGACTTTAAACAGGTTTAAACAATAAATGTTGGAGGTTTGGCTTGAAAATGTTTTTGAAGTTTTTAATGCCACAATTTGTGGGATTCCTCATTAAATTTATACATTTGAGTTTTCTCTTCAAAGCTTGATGAAGTTAATAAATAAATACATTTTCAACTCTATTTTCAAACCTTTTGATTTCTCTTTCATGGGGTCTTTCCTCCCATCATCCCCCATCAGGCCCCTCATCCTGCCCGGGACCAATCAAACTCCGGAACCGGCCATCTTCATATTCCTGTAATACACTACTCAAAAAACTTAAAGGAACACTTTGTAATCAGAGTATCGCATCAAATCAGTTAAACTTCTGGGATATTGATTTGATCAGGTAAGTAGCAAGGGGGGTTGTTAATTAGTTTCAGCTGCTTTGGTGTTAATGAAATTAACAACAGGTGCACTAGAGGGGCAACAACGAGACGACCATCAAAACAGGAAGGGTTTTACAGGTGGAGGCCACTGACATTTTTTTTCACCTCCTCATCTTTTCTGACTCCTTTTCACCAGTTTTGCATTTGGCTAGGGTCACTGTCACTACTGTTAGCATGAGGCGATACCTGGACCCTACAGAGGTTGCACAGGTGTCACTACTGTTAGCATGAGGCGATACCTGGACCCTACAGAGGTTGCACAGGTGTCACTACTGTTAGCATGAGGCGATACCTGGACCCTACAGAGGTTGCACAGGTGTCACTACTGTTAGCATGAAGCGATACCTGGACCCTACAGAGGTTGCACAGGTGTCACTACTGTTAGCATGAGGCGATACCTGGACCCTACAGAGGTTGCACAGGTGTCACTACTGTTAGCATGAGGCGATACCTGGACCTACAGAGGTGCACAGGTGTCCTACTGTTAGCATGAGGCGATACCTGGACCCTACAGAGGTTGCACAGGTGTCACTACTGTTAGCATGAAGCGATACCTGGACCCTACAGAGGTTGCACAGGTGTCACTACTGTTAGCATGAGGCGATACCTGGACCCTACAGAGGTTGCACAGGTGTCACTACTGTTAGCATGAGGCGATACCTGGACCCTACAGAGGTTGCACAGGTGTCACTACTGTTAGCATGAGGCGATACCTGGACCCTACAGAGGTTGCACAGGTGTCACTACTGTTAGCATGAGGAGATACCTGGACCCTACAGAGGTTGCACAGGTGTCACTACTGTTAGCATGAGGCGATACCTGGACCCTACAGAGGTTGCACAGGTGTCACTACTGTTAGCATGAAGGCGATACCTGGACCCTACAGAGGTTGCACAGGTGTCACTACTGTTAGCATGAGGCGATACCTGGACCCTACAGAGGTTGCACAGCCAGTCCAACTCCTCCAGGATGGCACATCAATACGTGCCATTGCCAGAAGGTTTGCTGTGTCTCCCAGCACAATCTCAAGAGCATGGAGGAGATTCCAGGAGACAGGCAGTTACTCCAGGAGAGCTGGACCAGGGCCGTAGAAGGTCTACAACCCATCAGCAGGACCGGTATCTGCTCCTTTGTGCAAGGAGGAGCAGGAGGAGCACTGCCAGAGCCCTACAAGATGACCTCCAGCAGGCCACTGGTGTGAATGTCTCTGACCAAACAATCAGAAACAGACTTCATGAGGGTGGCCTGAGGGCCCGACGTCCTCTAGTGGGCCCTGTGCTCACTGCCCGGCACCGTGGAGCTCGATTGGCATTTGGCACAGAACACCGGAATTGGCAAGTCCGCCACTGGCGCCCTGAGCTTTTTACAGATGAGAGCAGGTTCACCCTGAGCACATGTGACAGACGTGAAAGGGTAATGAACGTTATGCTGCCTGTAACATCGTTCAGCATGACCGGTTTGGTGGTGGGTCAGTGATGGTCTGGGGAGGCATATCCATGTAGGGGCCACAGACCTGTACAGGCTAGACAACTGCACCCTGACTGCCATTAGGTATCGGGATGAAATCCTTGCACCCATTGTCAGACCCTATGCTGGTGCAGTGGGTCCTGGGTTCCTCTTGGTGCACAACAATGCCCGGCCTCATGTGGCGAGAGTATGCAGGCAGTTCCTGGAGGATGAAGGAATTGATCCCAATGATTGGCCCCCACGCTCGCCTGACCTAAATCCAATAGAACCTCTGGGACATTATATGTCCAATCCATCCAACGCCGCCAGGTTGCACCTCAGACTGTCCAGGAGCTCAGTGATGCCCTGGTCCAGATCTGGGAGGAGATACCCCAGGACGCCATCCGTCATCTCATTAGGAGCCCCGACGTTGTCAGAAATGCATACACACACGTGGGGGCCTTACAAATTACTGAATACCATTTTGAGTTGCTGCAATGAAATTTCAGCTAAATGGACTAGCCTGCCGCATCATTTTTTCACTGTAATTTGAGGGCTGAGTCTTTGAATTCAGCCCTCTGTAGGTTGATAATTTTCATTTCCATCAAATGATGTGGCATCCTTTTGTTCCTAACACATCACCCAGTCCATACCAGTATAAATAAACAGCAGGATTTTTTTTCCCATTGAGATCTGATGTGTTTTCAAGGTGTTCCTTTAATGTTTTTGAGCAGTGTATAAAAATCAGGAAAATATTGTTCAGAGAAAAACTGTCAGAACCAGCTGGACCTCATTAGCCCATTCATCACAATTCTGCACCCACCAAGAACCCAGTCCCTGTCAGAACCAAAGCCAGTCAGAACCTTGTCTCAGTCAGTACCCAGTCCCAGTCAGAACCCAGTCCCAGTCAGAACCAGAGCCAGTCAGAACCTTGTCTCAGTCAGTACCCAGTCCCAGTCAAAACCCAGTCCCAGTTAGAACCAGAGCCAGTCAGAACCAAAGCCAGTCAGAACCAGAGCCAGTCAGAACCAGAGTCAGTCAGAACCCAGTCCCAGTCAGAACCAGAGCCAGTCAGAACCAGAGTCAGTCAGAACCCAGTCCCAGTCAGAACCCAGATCCAGTCAGAACCCAGTCCCAGTCAGAACCAGAGCCAGTCAGAACCCAGTCAGAACCAGAGCCAGTCAGAACCAAAGCCAGTCAGAACCCAGTCCCAGTCAGAACCAAAGCCAGTCAGAACCTAGTCTCAGTCAGAACCCAGTCCCTGTCAGAACCAAAGCCAGTCAGAACCTTGTCTCAGTCAGTACCCAGTCCCAGTCAGAACCCAGTCCCAGTCAGAACCAGAGCCAGTCAGAACCAAAGCCAGTCAGAACCAGAGCCAGTCAGAACCAGAGTCAGTCAGAACCCAGTCCCAGTCAGAACCAGAGCCAGTCAGAACCAGAGTCCAGTCAGAACCCAGTCCCAGTCAGAACCCATATCCAGTCAGAACCCAGTCCCAGTCAGAACCAGAGCCAGTCAGAACCCAGTCAGAACCAGAGCCAGTCAGAACCAAAGCCAGTCAGAACCCAGTCCCAGTCAGAACCAAAGCC
This sequence comes from Hirundichthys speculiger, assembly GCA_018398805.1. NCBI lineage: Eukaryota > Metazoa > Chordata > Actinopteri > Beloniformes > Exocoetidae > Hirundichthys > Hirundichthys speculiger. Next base: position 493,491 of record JAGFBZ010001602.1, on the reverse strand, counting down.
AGTCAGAACCTAGTCTCAGTCAGAACCCAGTCCCAGTCAGAACCAGAGCCAGTCAGAACCCAGTCCCAGTCAGAACCCATATCCAGTCAGAATCCCATATCCAGTCAGAACCAGAGCCAGTCAGAACCCAGTCCCAGTCAGAACCCATATCCAGTCAGAACCCAGTCCCAGTCAGAACCCATATCCAGTCAGAACCAGAGCCAGTCAGAACCCAGTCCCAGTCAGAACCCAGTCCTAGTCAGAACCAGAGCCAGTCAGAACCCAGTCCCATTCAGAACAAGAACCAGAACCAGAACCAGCCTGGTCACGTGCAGACTGACTGAACTCTGCGCGTGTTTGTTTATCTGTGCGTGCATGTGTGTGGAGCTGGAGCTGTGTGGGCGGGGGGAGGGAGGGGAGGAGAGGGAGGTCGGTGGGCGGAGCCAGCGTGTCTCGCGCTCTCAGAAGCAGCAGATGGTCTCAGCTGCAGGTCATGTCGTCCGCGCGGCGGGACACCTGCGCGCGTGTCACCTTCAGCGCGGCGGTGAGTCTGCGGGTCTGTTCTCGTCCCGGTTCTCCGGGTCCTGGTTTTGTGTCTCGGTATTAATCTCGTGGTTCTGGTTCTGGTTGTTATTTCTAGGTTTGAGTCTTCGTAGTAGGTTCTGGTCCTGGTTTTATGTCCAGGTTTTACACTCATGGTTCAGGTTTTACCCTTTTGTGGCAGGTTCTGGTTCTGGTTCTGGTTTTCCAGGTTGGTTCAGGTTTTCTTTCTAGCCTTTACTCTGGTTCTTATTTTTGTTTCTGGTCCAGGTTTATATTTAACCTTGTTTTTTTCTCTCTCTCTCGGTTCTGGTTCTGGATCTGGTCTGATCCTCCTGGTCCAGGATTTATTTCCAGGCTTTAATCTAGCTGCTCTGGTTCTGCTTTATGTCCAGATTTTATTTCCAGGTTTCTCTTTCGTGGTTCAGGTTCAGGTTCAGGTTCTGGTTCTATGTGACTCTGGTTTGGGATCCAGAATCAGATGAGTTTCAGTCAGACCAGAACCTTGAAAGCTGTTAAGTTCTGTTTTTGTGCTTCAGAAACAATTATGTCAACTGTTTCCAGAAGATCTCACAGACCTGCAGGTCTGTGGAGGACCAGTCAGAGGACCTGCAGGTCCCCCACAGACCTGACCTGCTGGTCCCCCACAGACCTGCAGGTCCCCCACAGACCTGCAACGACCTGGGAAAAGACCTGAAAGATATCTGGAACCAACCTGGAGACTTAGTGGATTTTAAAGCTGAGCCAGAGCTGGTGGGCGGTGGGGGCAGCAGGGGTGGCTCCAGCCTGTCAGGGGCCCCGGGCAGCACTCTGTTTGGGGCCCCTCATCAGTAAAACTCCAGATTGATTATTGGTGCTCAGATTCAAGATAAATGAAATTAATGCTTTTTAAATGTGCAGTTTTCAGTGAGAAATGTCAGTTTGTCTTTTAATAATCTCGCACATTTAAAACGTTAAAAAAAAAACCTGAATTTTTGACATGAATTTGCTGATTTGTGAAAAATCTAAAAATTCAAACTTAATTACATTTGTGAAAAATACTCAGAAAATCTGACTTTTTAAACTAAAAATGGATTCCTGCAGTTATAAATTCATCAATTTGCAAGAAAAAAAAACCAACAAATTCTGAATGTCTCATTTTGGAAATTTCAAAGAAAAAAGGAAACTATTCTGACTTTATAAACTCAGATTTCAGCAGGAAATGTAAAAAAAATTGACTGAATAAATTCATGTTTTTACAGAGAAACCAGAATTTCTGACTTTATTAATTTGCTTAAAGATTGTAGGAAATATTCAGTTAATTTACTTTCCAAAATGTAAACATTTACTCAAATTTTCTGTAATGCAAAATTTCAGAATGTGAATTCTCTCACGTTCAAGAAAAAAGTAAAATTCTTACTGAATAAATTCAGATTTATTCCTTTCCTTTATTATTCTTAGTCTGAGAAGAAAATGTCAGAATTCATTAATATATTTCTATTAGTTGCACTTTTTTTTAGTAGTTTGTCTGGTCCTGGGACTTATATTTAGAAAATAAAAGCAGAGGAAACTCAGCTCTGAAATTATCAAAGATGGAGAACCATGGACTGAAAGATGGACAGAGATGGAGGAATGAGTCCACAGATGGAGGAAGGAGTCCACAGATGGAGTGACGAGTCCACAGATGGAGGAAGGAGTCCACAGATGGAGTGACGAGTCCACAGATGGAGGAAGGAGTCCACAGATGGAGTGACGAGTCCACAGATGGAGGAAAGAGTCCACAGATGGAGGGACGAGTCCACAGACGGAGGAATGAGTTCACAGACGGAGGGACGAGTCCACAGACGGAGGCACGAGTTCACAGACGGAGGGACGAGTCCACAGATGGAGGAAAGAGTCCACAGACGGAGGGACGAGTCCACAGACGGAGGAATGAGTTCACAGATGGAGGGACGAGTCCACAGACGGAGGGACGAGTCCACAGACGGAGGGACGAGTCCACAGACGGAGGAACGAGTCCACAGACGGAGGAACGAGTCCACAGACGGAGGCACGAGTCCACAGACGGAGGGACGAGTCCACAGACGGAGTGACGAGTCCACAGATGGAGTGACGAGTCCACAGGTGGAGGAATGAGACCACAGATGGAGGAAAGACTCCACAAATGGAGGAACGAGTCCACAGATGGAGGAACGAGTCCACAGATGGAGTGACGAGTCCACAGATGGAGTGACGAGTCCACAGATGGAGTGACGAGTCCACAGGTGGAGGAATGAGACCACAGATGGAGGAAAGACTCCACAAATGGAGGAACGAGTCCACAGACGGTGGAAAGAGTCCACAGATGGAGGAATGAGTTCACAGACGGAGGGACGAGTCCACAGACGGAGGAAAGAGTCCACAGATGGAGGGACAAGTCCACAGACGGAGGGACGAGTCCACAGACGGAGGCACGAGTTCACAGACGGAGGGACGAGTCCACAGACGGAGGAAAGAGTCCACAGACGGAGGGACGAGTCCACAGACGGAGGAATGAGTTCACAGACGGAGGGACGAGTCCACAGACGGAGGGACGAGTCCACAGACGGAGGGACGAGTCCACAGACGGAGGAACGAGTCCACAGACGGAGGGACGAGTCCACAGACGGAGGGACGAGTCCACAGACGGAGGGACGAGTCCACAGACGGAGGGACGAGTCCACAGAGGGAGGGACGAGTCCACAGACGGAGGGACGAGTCCACAGACGGAGGGACGAGTCCACAGACGGAGGAACGAGTCCACAGACGGAGGGACGAGTCCACAGACGGAGGCACGAGTTCACAGACGGAGGGACGAGTCCACAGACGGAGGGACGAGTCCACAGACGGAGGCACGAGTCCACAGAGGGAGGGACGAGTCCACAGACGGAGGGACGAGTCCACAGACGGAGGGACGAGTCCACAGACGGAGGAACGAGTCCACAGACGGAGGACGAGTTCACAGACGGAGGACGAGTCCACAGACGGAGGGACGAGTCCACAGACGGAGGGACGAGTCCACAGACGGAGGGACGAGTCCACAGACGGAGGGACGAGTCCACAGACGGAGGGACGAGTCCAGACGGAGGGACGAGGAGGGACGGAGGAATGAGTTCACAGACGGAGGGACGAGTCCACGGATGGAGGGACGAGTCCACAGATGGGTCCTTGAACAGCTGCTGCTTAAAGGGGCTCATCAATGATCCAATTATCACCTGCTCTAATTGACCCGTGAGAATTGGAGATATTTTTTTGTCCTCCTGATATATTTTTTGACAGATATGACTTATAGTCCAAAAAGCAGTAAATTAAACTTAACGCTCTGATTCATGAAAACTTTATAAACTCATAAATACCTGCCAGAAAACACATTTCTGAAGAAAACCTTCAGAAAGTTTGTGTGTCAAAACTCTAAAATTTGCTCATCTGAGTTTTAACTGGTCTCATTTAGGTTTCTGCAAATAAAGACTCTTTATTTCAGTAATCCTGAACATCCATTCCGACTTATATTTATTTCTTTGGGGCCCCCTGGTGGCTCTGGGGCCCTGGTTCTCCTGTGAAGGTCCCTGGTGGCTCTGGGGTCCCTGGTGGCTCTGGGGCCCTGGTTCTCCTGTGAAGGTCCCTGGTGGCTCTGGGGTCCCTGGTGGCTCTGGGGCCCTGGTTTTCTTGTGAAGGCCCTTGGTGGTTCTGGGGCTCCTGGTGGCTCTGGGGCCTTGGTTTTCCTGTGAAGGCCCCTGGTGGCTCCCTGGCCCTGGTGGCTCTGCGACCCTGGTGGCTCTGGGGCCCTGGTTCTCCTGTGAAGATCTCTGGTGGCTCTGGGGCCCTGGTTTTCCTGTGAAGGTCCCTGGTGGCTCTGGGGCCCTGGTTCTCCTGTGAAGGTCCCTGGTGGCTCTGAAGCCCCTGGTGGCTCTGGGGCCCTGGTTTTCTTGTGAAGGCCCTTGGTGACTCTGGGGCCCCTGGTGGCTCTGGGGCCTTGATTTTCCTGTGAAGGCCCCTGGTGGTTCCCTGGTCCTGGTGGCTCTGCGACCCTGGTGGCTCTGGGGCCCTGGTTTTCCTGTGAAGATCTCTGGTGGCTCTGGGGCCCTGGTTTTCCTGTGAAGGTCCCTGGTGGCTCTGGGGCCCCTGGTGGCTCTGGGGCCTTGATTTTCCTGTGAAGGCCCCTGGTGGTTCCCTGGTCCTGGTGGCTCCCTGGCCCTGGTGGCTCTGGGGCCCTGGTTTTCCTGTGAAGATCTCTGGTGGCTCTGGGGCCCTGGTTTATCCTGTGAAGGCCCCTGCCTGCAGCAGTGAAGCAGAGGTCGGAGTATCCAGATGTTTTCCTCCAGCTGTTGTAGACCAGTGAATGTGAGGAGGAACTGCCTTCTGAATTTTAATTCTCTTCTTTCCAACGAGTGAACAAAGTTTGCGTCAGTGTTCCAGTTGGAGGATTGAAAACATCTGAAGGGCTGATCAGTAACAGCAGCTCTCTAATCCACAATGACCCACTTTACCTTTCAAAATAAAAGCCCACAGTAAAAGTGTATTTTTAGATGTAAAACCAAAATTAAGTGATTCAGTTCAGGTGATCATAAAAGTCTATTTCAGGTCATTTGGAAGTCAAATGTTTGACAGTTTTAAACCTGAAGATAGAAGAACATCGATGGTGGACTTACAGCTGAATGTCAGCTTTGGATGGTCTCTGGACCAGGAGGCAGAGGAGCTGGAGGAGCCTCAGTGTCCTCCTGGAGGAGCCTCAGTGTCCTCCTGGAGGGGCCTCAGTGTCCTCCTGGAGGAGCCTCAGTGTCCTCCTGGAGGAGCCTCAGTGTCCTCCTGGAGGAGCCTCAGTGTCCTCCTGGAGGGGCCTCAGTGTCCTCCTGGAGGAGCCTCAGTGTCCTCCTGGAGGAGCCTCAGTGTCCTCCTGGAGGAGCCTCAGTGTCCTCCTGGAGGAGCCTCAGTGTCCTGGAGGAGCCTCAGCGTCCTGGAGGAGCCTCAGTGTCTTCCTGGAGGAGCCTCAGTGTCCTCCTGGAGGAGCCTCAGTGTCCTGCTGGAGGAGCCTCAGTGTCCTGCTGGAGGAGCCTCAGTGTCCTCCTGGAGGAGCCTCAGTGTCCTGCTGGAGGAGCCTCAGTGTCCTGCTGGAGGAGCCTCAGTGTCCTCCTGGAGGAGCCTCAGTGTCCTCCTGGAGGAGCTGGATGGAGAAGAGGTCTGGAGCTCTGCTGACAGTTAGGGGGAGTTAGGGAGGGTTGGGGGGTCTGGGGGGTTAGGGGGGTTAGGGAGGGTTGGGGGGGTCTGGGGGAGTTAGGGGGGTTAGGGAGGGTTGGGGGGGGGTCCTTGTCCTCCTGTTGTTTCTTTTTGTCTTGATGTTTGTTTGTCCAGTTCTACGATCACATGACTTCAATCACAGTTTTACACTGAAACAATGTGGTCTTGGAGCGGTGGGGTGGGGTTGGGGGTTAGGGGGGGGGTGGTGGGGGTTAGGGGTGGTGGGGGGGTAGGGGGGGTCCTGACTCTGCTCAGCAGCCGGGGGTCTGCTGTCCATGTTTTGTGGTGTTGAGTGTCGTTTCAACGTCACAACGTTTCCAAAATAACTTCAGCAAGTCCAACGGAAACTGTGAGGACAGAAACACCCGGCAGCCCCGCGGCCCCCCAACACCCCCTGCAGCCCCCCAACAGTCTAAAAATAGACTGGGTGTGACGTGGGGGGTTCACGGGACTTAAAGGGCCAGGATGACAGGATGACCCTGGTCCCAGTGGTGACCCACATCCAGACATGTCAGCAGGTCTGATCTGAGCTACATCTGTTTCTCTGCCCCCCCCAACAGACTCCAGCTCGAGGACCCGAGGCCAGGATGGGTGGGGGGGTCTGTCCTCAAAAGCTGGGATCCAGCAGCCACCTGCGGCTCCTTCTCTTCATCCTGATCCCCGCCGGCGGCCTGCTGCTGCTGGTCCTGGTGCTCACAGGTAGGAGGGGTGGGTGTGTGTGTGTGTGTGTGTGTGTGTGGGGGGGGGGGGGGGTTACCAGTTTAACCTTTAATTTGAAGTTAACAGGTTCACAACAGAATCTCTGTGCGCCAGAGACAACTGAAGTAGAGGTGCAGACTAAACCTGAAGCTGGATAACAGCTGGAAAACTCTTCAAAACTTTTCTTCTTTTTTAATTGCTCTAAACAAAAGAGGCAGATGTTTTAATTACTTATTATTATTTATGACATTTTAATTATTTTATCCCATCATGACATGAAGAAAGACACTTTCATCAGATGAACTCTCGTCTTCCTGTAAAACCCAGAAGAAAACCTACTAATATGAACAAAAACAGAGAATCTGAGAGAATCTCTGTACGTCAGACAAGGAGAAGATGTTCAGGCCTCCAGGAAAATGATGGAAGAGTGATGGTGGGATGGTGGAGGAATGATGGAGGGATGGTGGAGGATTGATGGGGAATGGTGGGGGGTATGGTGGAGGAGTGATGGGGGATGGTGGAGGAGTGATGGGGAATGGTGGAGGAATGATGGAGGGATGGTGGAGGGATGGTGGAGGAGTGATGGGGGATGGTGGAGGAGTGATGGTAGAGTGATGGTGGAGTGATGGATAAAGGATTGTGGAATGATGGTGGAGTGATGGAGGAGTGATGGAGGAGGGATGGAGGAGGGATGGGGATGGTGAAGGGATGACGGGGGGATGGTGGTGGAGTGATGGAGGAGGGATGGGAGACTAATGGAGGAGTGATGGGGATGGTGGAGGGATGAAGGAGGGATGGTGGAGTGATGGATGAAGGATTGCGGAATGATGGTGGAGTGATGGTGGAGTGATGGATGAAGGATTGCGGAATGATGGTGGAGTGATGGTGGAGTGATGGATGAAGGATTGTGGAGTGATGGAGGAGGGATGGGAGACTAATGCAGGAGTGATGGGGATGGTGGAGGGATGATGGGGGATGGTGGTGGAGTGATGGAGGAGGGATGGTGGAGTGATGGAGGAGGGATGGTGGAGTGATGGAGGAGGGATGGTGGAGGGATGGGAGACTAATGGAGGAATGATGGAGGGATGATAGGGATGGTGGAGGAGTGAGGGAGGAGTGATGGAGGGATGGAGGGATTATGGAGGTTTGGCGGAGGAGTGATGGAGGAGGGATCGAGGGATGATGCGTGTAGGAGGCGAAGTGACGTGTTAATTACAGCACACGTGTTTCATCTGGTTGCCATGACAGCGAAGACTCTCTTAGCCAATCAGAAACAGAGGAATGTCAAAACGCTTGTCCTCTCAGGTCTCTCTTCTGTTTTCATCTCTTTTCCTATCTTTCAACTGTAATTCTTTCTTTTCTGATTGTTCTGCCTCTGCTGGCTCTTCTTTCTTCTCTTGTTGATTCTTTTTTCCTTCTGAATTTTGCTTTTTTCTTTCATACCTTAAGAGTTTTTCCTCCTTTGTTACATTAACTATATTATATTATGTTACTTTATGTAATATCATATACTGCCATCAGTACTGTAATTTTATGTACATTTCAGCATTGTATCTTATTTGTGTTTGTCTATACGATCAGTTTATCTTCATTGATTGTAATGTAGATATGATAATCTCATTCCCATCGTTTCTCTTCATAGTTTTCTCTTTCATTTAAAATAACTGAGTCTTCCTCTGTCCTCCTCCTCCTCCTCCTCGCCGTCGTTGTCGTGTGCAGCTGGTTCTGTTTCCTTCTCCGCGACTCATTAAACCCGCCCACATCATGAATGTTACATCATTGGACATTTACTGCATCTTTCTGTGACTCAGTCTCCAAGAGACATGAAAACTGAAATATCTAGAATGAGAAGTGAAGCAGCTCTGATGGTCAGAAGAATAGCCGGGCCCTAACCTCAACAGGAGCTCATGATCTTTGGCTACATTCGTTAGCTCCTTCCACCAAGACAAAACCACTAATCAGGACATTCTGGACAAGAGATTAACGATGGCAGACCCCAAGAACAACTCTGAGAAGAACAGAGTGATCCAGAAAGAGACAAAGACCCTCAGGTACCTGATGGTTAGGATTAGGATACTCAGGTTCCTGACAGAGATGACAAGAACTCCTGTTTTTTTAGTCATATGACTGATGGGTTAACTGACTGAGATGATCAATAATTTGGTCTCACTGAGGTTTAGCTAAAGCTCTGTGTCTCAGCCAAGAAAAGGGATCCCAGTATGGAGCCCTGGAGGATCACCGTGGAGATGATAGATGGAAACCAAGAGAAAGACCCCAGGATGGAGCCCTGGAGGACCACCATGGAGATGATAGATGGAAACCAAGAGAAAGACCCCAGGATGGAGCCCTGGAGGACCACCATGGAGATGATAGATGGAAACCAAGAGAAGGACCTCAGGATGGACCCCTGGAGGACCACCATGGAGATGATAGATGGAAACCAAGAGAAGGACCCCAGGATGGACCCCTGGAGGACCACCATGGAGATGATAGATGGAAACCAAGAGAAGGACCCCAGGATGGACCCCTGGAGGACCACCATGGAGATGATAGATGGAAAACAAGAAAAGGACCCCAGGATAGAGCCCTGGAGGACCACCATGGAGATGATAGATGGAAACTAAGAGAAGGGCCACAGTATGGAGCCCTGGAGGACCACCATGGAGATGATGGATGGAAACCAAGAGAAGGACCCCAGGATGGAGCCCTGGAGGACCACCATGGAGATGATAGATGGAAACCAAGAGAAAGACCCCAGGATGGAGCCCTGGAGGACCACCATGGAGATGATAGATGGAAACCAAGAGAAGGACCCCAGGATGGACCCCTGGAGGACCACCATGGAGATGATAGATGGAAAACAAGAAAAGGACCCCAGGATAGAGCCCTGGAGGACCACCATGGAGATGATAGATGGAAACTAAGAGAAGGGCCACAGTATGGAGCCCTGGAGGACCACCATGGAGATGATGGATGGAAACCAAGAGAAGGACCCCAGGATGGAGCCCTGGAGGACCACCATGTAGACAGTGTGTTTAGGGTTTTTTTAAATATCGTATTGAGTTGTTTTGTCCTTTAAAGTCTCAATATCTATCACGTTCTTCCAGAAAGAGTCCTTAAACCAAGAAACGTTATGTTTCTGATCTGAAACTGTTTCTGCTGAATGTCTTTAAATTTCTTCTGTCTATTTCTTTCAGGCATATTTGGCAGCAGCCTCCTGGACTTCACGCCCCTCCCCCCTCACGAGCCCATTATGCACGATGACCAGGGTTACCACAGCAACAGCACACAAACAGCCCCTCCTCCTTTGTGTTGGAGGCAAAAAACATCTCGTCTCCTGTCAGAAACCACAGCGATGACGTCACGTGGCACAGAAAGACCACGCCTACCACCCAGCCTACTACTGACTCCTCCCCCTCTGAGGCCCCTCCCAGCCATTTCTCTACAAGGCTTCCTGATTTGCTGACATCTCTGAGCACTGCCTGGCCCACAGGCAGCAGCAGCACCCCTGACACAGGTATGGCTTGCAACTTCAGAAAATCAAAGGTTCATAAGGGGGAGGAGCTTGAGTCCCACCTGGACTCTACCTGTGCATGTGTATCAGCAGGGGTTTGTGGGAAACTGAACACCTGCTACCAGGTCTGTTGCCGTTTTTATGGCTCTCTTTCATGTTTGTTTTTCATTTATTCAGTTCAAATTAAAATCAGTTTAATTTATAATTAGTTAACTAATACTTTCTGTATTTCTCTTTTGGGGGCTAATAAATTCAGACCCTAGATTTCTTCTTTAGCTGCATCAACACAGATCTTTCTGAAGACTCTGAAGTCTCCCATCATTACCACAGGACCCTCAGAAAACTATGGAGAACTCCAAGCTCCCACAATCCCTCAGTGCCAGCCTGTCCCAGCTGCTGTTATCTCATCCTCTCCTCCTGTAACCACATTACTGTGGTGGGGATGAGCCGATACCTGCGACAGAGGAAACTGTGGAGGTTTTGAGCTGAATCTCAGGTCCACCGACCCAGTCCGGCCTGATCCAGTCCGGCCCAGTCCGGCCCAGTCCGGACCGATCTGGTCCAGTCCCACCAGTGTGCGGGTGTGTGCTGAAATAAGTCATTTGTCTGGCGTGGTTTAAGATTCCCCTTGGCTGCGTCCCGTCTCTGCTCCTCCGTCCTTCAGTGTCTCCGGACTAATGAGGAGTTGAAGTGAATGCTGATGAGCCTCCATCTGTCCTGCGTTTTGATTGGACGCGGGGCGGTCACCAGAGGACATCTAACCTGCAGAAGGTTTCAGGTTACAGATGCTGGACCAGATCTTAATTAGGTTGTCTTCCTTGGATCAGACGCATACAGAAAAGACATTTATTTAGAATATAATCTATCGAGCGTCCTCAGGTGTCTTGGTCCTCAGCTCTGTTGTCTCACTGCTGGTAGGTTCCTGGTCTGAACCTCAGTGGACGTCTTTCTGTGGAGTTTCCATGTCCTCCTTGTAGGTTTTCTCTGAGGACTCCGTCCTCCTCCGGTCCAGAGACGTCTGTCAGGTTAACCGCTTGAGTCAGTGGATGGTTGTTGGTCTACCTGTGGTGGACCAGAGACTTTCCCAGGTGGACCGGAGACCTGTTGACGTGGACCAGAGACCTGTCCAGGTGGCCAGAGACCTGTCCAGGGGGACCAGATACCTATCCAGGTGAAACACAGACCTGTCCATGTGGACCAGAGACCTCTCCAGGTGGACCGGAGACCTATCCAGGTGACCAGAGACCTGTTTGGTCCAGGTGGCCACAGACCTGCCCAGGTGGCCAGAGACCTGTCCAGGTGAAACACAGACCTGTCCTGGTGGCCAGAGACCTGTCCAGGTGGACCAGAGACCTGTACGGGTGACTGGAGACCTGTCCAGGTGGCCACAGACCTGTCTGGTCCAGGTGGACTGGAGACCTGTCCACATTGACCAGAGACCTGTCCAGGTGAAACACAGACCTGTCCAGGTGACCAGAGACCTGTCTGGTCCAGGTGGACTGAAGACCTGTCCAGATGGACCATAGACCTGTCCAGGTGACCAGAGACCTGTCTGGTCCAGGTGGCCACAGACCTGTCCAGGTGCACCGGTAGACCTGTCCAGGTGGACCAGAGACCTGTCCAGGTGACCAGAGACCTGTCTGGTCCAGGTGGACTGAAGACCTGTCCAGATGGACCATAGACCTGTCCAGGTGACCAGAGACCTGTCTGGTCCAGGTGGACTGAAGACCTGTCCAGATGGACCATAGACCTGTCTAGGTGACCAGAGACCTGTCTGGTCCAGGTGGCCACAGACCTGTCCAGGTGCACCGGAGACCTGTCCAGGTGGACCAGAGACCTGTCCGGATGGACCAGAGACAGCTGGGAAAGACTCCAGCAGAGCCCTGATCAGGACTCCAGGGGTCTGGATGGTGGGTGATATCATCTAGCTGTGGTTCTAGTGGTGTTATTTCCACTCATGTGTCTCTAAGGGGGGCAGCTGGAGCTCAGCTGGTACTGGGTCCCTGAGAGTCGTCCACTTACCGTAAGGTCGGTGGTTTGACCCCAGCTCCGACTGTCCACATGTCAGTGTCATTTGGCAGGACCCTTGAACCCCCCCCCAGTGGGTGGGCATGACAGCTTGGCATGGCAGCAGGCCAGCGCTGGGTCCCTGAGAGGGTTAAATGAACTCAGTCCTGTTACCAGAAACCTTTTAAAGGTTACCATGTTTGTTAGAAAACTGAAGCTCTTCTCATGGAATCAGGACATTTTCTTGTAAAGTCTAATTCTGCTAAAATCACTTTAAAACTTTTTTTAACTTGGTGTCAGAAAAAAATGTCTTTTGCAAAGTAGAACGCTTGTTGTAAAATTGTGAATTTTCTAGAATTGTAGTTTTTTTTTGTCTTAAAATAAATAATATTACAAAAAAACCTGCACATTTTAAACGATTGCTTCTCTAAAGGTCAAATTCTGACTTGATCTCCCAAAATCACCAATCTTGTGCATTTTTTTTGTTTGAAAAATGCTAATTTTTGTCATAAAATCTCACATTTCCCAAATCATGACTTTCTGACATAAAATTACAACTTTGTGTTGCAAAATGTTGATTCTGTAAAAGTGCAGGTTTCTAGATGATAATCAGAGCATTTTCCTTGGAAGATCAGTTGAACCAGATCACCTCCCACTTCTGTCTGCAGGGGGCTGTCAGCTGGTCCTGGAGCCTCAGTGTCACATGCTGCCCTACAATCAGACCTGGCTGTCCTCCTCCGTCGCCGTGGTGAAGAGCTCCGAGGTGGACATGTTGTTAAGGTAGCCACAATATAACTCAGCTCCATGTTTCATGATCTCAGCCGCTTCTGATTGTTGTTATATGGTCTCCCATTGGAGCTTTACTCTGATGAAAGACTGAAGACTTCAGTAGATCGTAATATCTGTCAAAACGCTAGTGCAGGGTTCTAGTGGTCGGTAGAGGAACTGCAGCCTCTAGTGGTCGGTAGAGGAACCGGAGGCTCTAGTCGTCGGTAGAGGAAACCGGAGCCTTTAGTGGTTGGTAGAGGAACCGGAGCCTCTAGTGGTTGGTAGAGGAACCGGAGCCTCTAGTGGTTGGTAGAAGAACCGGAGCCTCTAGTGGTCGGCAGTAGGGAACTGCAGCCTCTAGTGGTTGGTAGAGGAACCGGAGCCTCTAGTGGTCGATAGAGGAACTGCAGCCTCTAGTGGTCAGTAGTGGAAATACAGCCTCTAGTGGTCAGTAGAGGAACCGGAGCCTCTAGTGGTCAGTAGAGGAACTGCAGCCTCTAGTGGTCGATAGAGGAACTGCAGCCTCTAGTGGTCAGTAGAGGAACGGGAGCCTCTAGTGGTCAGTAGAGGAACTGCAGCCTCTAGTGGTCAGTAGAGTAACTGCAGCCTCTAGTGGTCGGTAGAGGAACTGCAGCCTGTAGTGGTCGGTAGACGAACCGCCGCCTCTAGTGGTCAGTAGAGGAACCGCCGCCTCTAGTGGTCAGTAGAAGAACCGCAGCCTCTAGTGGTCAGTAGAGGAACCGCAGCCTCTAGTGGTCAGTAGAGGAACCGCCGCCTCTAGTGGTAGGTAGAGGAACTGTAGCCTCTAGTGGTCAATATAGAAACTGCATTCTCTGTGTTCGGTAGAAGAACCGTAACCTCTAGTGGTCGGTAGACGAACTGCAGCCTCTAGTGGTCAATATAGAAACTGCATTCTCTGTGTTCGGTAGAAGAACCGTAGCCTCTAGTGGTCGGTAGACGAACCGCAGCCTCTAGTGGTCGGTAGAAGAACCGCAGCCTCTAGTGGTCGGTAGAGGAACTGCACCCTCTAGTGGTCAATAGAGGAACCGCGGCCTCTAGTGGTCAATAGAGGAACCGCGGCCTCTAGTGGTCAATAGAGGAACCGCAGCCTCTAGTGGTCGGTATGGGAACTGCAGCCTCTAGTGGTCAATAGAGGAACCGCAGCCTCTAGTGGTCAATAGAGCAACCGCAGCCTCTAGTGGTCAATAGAGGAACTGCAGCCTCTAGTGGTCAAAAGAGGAACCATAGCCTCTAGTGGTCAATAGAGGAACCGCAGCCTCTAGTGGTCGGTAGAGGAACCGCAGCCTTTAGTGGTCGGTAGAGGAACCGCAGCCTCTAGTGGTCGGTAGAGGAACCGCAGCCTCTAGTGGTCGGTAGAGGCACTGCAGCCTCTAGTGGTCAAAAGAGGAACCATAGCCTCTAGTGGTCAATAGAGGAACCGCAGCCTCTAGTGGTCGGTAGAGGAACCGCAGCCTCTAGTGGTCGGTAGAGGAACCGCAGCCTCTAGTGGTCGGTAGAGGAACCGCAGCCTCTAGTGGTCAGTAGAGGAACTGCAGCCTCTAGTGGTCAATAGAGGAACCGCAGCCTCTAGTGGTCGGTAGAGGAACCGCAGCCTCTAGTGGTCGGTAGAGGAACCGCAGCCTCTAGTGGTCGGTAGAGGAACCGCAGCCTCTAGTGGTCGGTAGAGGAACCGCAGCCTTAGTGGTCGGTAGAGGAACTGCAGCCTCTAGTGGTCGGTAGAGCAACCGCAGCCTTTAGTGGTCGGTAGAGGAACCGCAGCCTCTAGTGGTCGGTAGAGGAACCGCAGCCTTTAGTGGTCGGTATAGGAACTGCAGTCTCTAGTGGTCGGTAGAGGAACCGCAGCCTCTAGTGGTCGGTAGAGGAACTGTGGGTGTAGTATGTTCTGGATGATGGTGGCTTCCTAACTGTTCCCTGAACTTGTGTTCCAGGTTCTTCAGCTACCTCAGCAGACTCTCCTGCTACAGACACATTCATGCTCTTCGGCTGCTCTCTAGCGCTACCAGAGTGCATCGCTGCTGATGGAACACTCAACAGGTAACATGCAGAAGCACAACTGTTTTTTGGATTCAAGCTGACCTCTGAGCTCTGCTCCTGTTCTGCTGATGCAGTCAACGACATGGTCATGAAAACCAAAACAGAAGTAATGAGTCTTTAAAAACAGAAAAAGTTCCAGGTGTCAGAATTCTATCACCAGCTATTCTCAACAAAATTTTACAAATACTTGATTACAGTTGCTCTGGGTGGAAGAGCCACTTCTTAGGTTTAGGAGCCTGTTACTGTTTCACAGAGCAGAGGAGTGGTTTCAGAAATGAAATAATTAGTTGTTTGTAATTATTAATCTTTGTATTTATCTCTGTGTGATTTTCATCTGTTTGAATTTTATATATACAGTCATGGAAAAAATTATTAGACCACCCTTGTTTTCTTCAGTTTCTTGTTCATTTTAATGCCTGGTACAACTAAAGGTACATTTGTTTGGACAAACATAACGATAACCACAAAGATTGCTCATAAGAGTTTTATTTAAGAGCTGATATCTTACCATTTTCCATGGTTTTCTTGATTATAACCTAAATCACTTAAGTTTTTACATCAATAGCTATGGCGTTGTACTGCCAAAATCACTGCTTTTATGCATTCAGTGTTTTCTTTTCTGTCTGTTTTAGTCACATGATGACGTTTAGTGGTACCAGGTATTAAAATGAACAAGAAAGTGAAGAAAAAATGGCGGTCTAATAATTTTTTCCATGACTGTATGTTGTTCTTAAACACCTAAGTGCAAAACAGAAGGAATCTGTGAGAGAGCAAATAGATTTTCACAGCTATGTATCCTCTCCCATAGCATTCTGGGAAATGTTGGCCATCTTATATCTGCACATGAACTTCAGCTATTCAGACAACAACTGTGTATGACTAATAATAGAGCTGAAATTAGAGTGACTGAAATTAGAGCACACTTGTTCAGGATCTGCAGCTTCAACTCTGAGCGACCTCAACATCTAAGACTAGGGCGGTTCTGAGGTTCTGCTGTAGTGTGTAGATGCTGTTCTCCTCCTCCAGAGGGCGGTTCTGAGGTTCTGCTGTAGTGTGTAGATGCTGTTCTCCTCCTCCAGAGGGCGGTTCTGAGGTTCTGCTGTAGTGTGTAGATGCTGTTCTCCTCCTCCAGAGGGCGGTTCTGAGGTTCTGCTGTAGTGTGTAGATGCCGTTCTCCTCCTCCAGAGGGCGGTTCTGAGGTTCTGCTGTAGTGTGTAGATGCCGTTCTCCTCCTCCAGAGGGCGGTTCTGAGGTTCTGCTGTAGTGTGTAGATGCTGTTCTCCTCCTCCAGAGGGCGGTTCTGAGGTTCTGCTGTAGTGTGTGTAGATGCCGTTCTCCTCCTCCAGAGGGCGGTACTGAGGTTCTGTCTGTCATGTTTCAGGACCGTTGTTCTCCCCTGCGCCTCCTTCTGTGAGGCGGCGAGGGAAGGCTGTGAACCCGTCCTGCAGATGTTCAACGCCTCCTGGCCGGACTTCCTTCGCTGCTCCCAGTTTAGCAACATCTCTTCTTCTTTGACTCCTCCCTCGTCTCCCGTGGTAACCGAGGGCGTCACTCCACCTGCGTGTTTTACGCCTCGCCAGGTCAAAGGGAAACCCTGTGAGTATTGACGCAAGCGTCCCATTGTTGACCCGGTTCATGATGACACAGTTCTGCTCCTCTGTGATTGGTCAGCAGCTGTCTGTGGTGGGAAGGACCACTTCCTGTGTGCGACGGGGATTTGTGTCCCGCAGAAACTGGTGTGTAACGGCTACAACGACTGTGATGACTGGAGTGATGAGACGCACTGTGGTGAGGTGACACACACAGATCCATCTTTAGAAGAACGAGAACATGCTTCCACAGTCACGGTGTTTGGCAGACCAGTAAACAGCTGCTCTGGAGGTCTGCTGGTGACCAGCAGTACCAGTTCCTGCTGTGGAGCCAATCAGGGCCTTCACACTGACCACATGACTGATCTTTGGATTCTCTTTCATTTATGTGCAATCATTATTTCATTACATCATTCTTATTCTGTTTCTTTCATTATATTTATTCTCAATTTTAGTTTTTATATTGTACTCCATTCACCTACGAATAGGTGATATTTTTCACTTTTCTAGTTTTAACTAGTTTTCTACAGTATGGATGTATTTTAGGTTCTGATCCTATTTTCTATATTTATGATATCACCTCAGTTTCTGTGTGGTTAAAGGAGCTGCTTTTTTATTTTAGAGTGGTCATCATAGAAACGTAGAGAATACCGGTTTAGAGCGTTGGAATGTGAAAGAGAGATGGTCGGACGGACGGATGGACGGACGGACGGATGGATGGATGGATGGATGGATGGATGGATGGATGGATGGATAGGGCTTTCTGTTGTCTGGGTCTCTCGTCCTCTCTCTGACCTCGTCTTTACAGGTTCAGGTTTATGTCGCTGTAAAAGTCCTCCTAAATACAAAACAAGCTTAAAAATACAAGAAAAGGCCTGAGGACTAGATGAGAGACTCAAGAAAAAGAGAGGTTTTTAATAAAAAGGTGAATTTACAAGATGAGATAAGCATGTGAAGAGAAACAAAGATAAAAACAACCAAATAAAATGAATGAAGCATTAAACAGGACAGAAGCATTAAAGCCACTGTATGTAGTAATAGTGCCACATGGCGTCACTGTTCGGGGGATGAGTTTAATGGAGGCCTTTTCCCAACAGCTCCTGCATTTAAAAATGTCCAGAGAATTTCCAGCTTTAAAGATTTCCAGTTTTTAACTTCCACAGAGGAGAAACTTAGAAGAGCTCTGGGCTGTGGATCAATTGGTACCGGGCCGCACAAGTTTTATTATATGAGTCTGAACGAGCTTTTATTTTGAAAAAATCTTTTATTTTGAAAAATGACCGGATTCCCTCGATTAAGTCTCAGTAACTTGAGCGCTAAAATTTAACCCAGCTAGCAAAATGAGTAGTAAACAGACGTCTTTGGAAAGTTTCCTTGTAAAGGAGAAAATACACAGTGAAGAGAAAGAAGAACAGCCTACGACTTTCAAGAAAAAGAAGATTTTAACAGACAAAACCAGGAGTCCTACTGAAATATGGATTTATTACCGCAGCTGATTCTACGTACCAAGCCTGCTCTGCCTGAGTTTTTTTTCTTTTTGTTGTTATTTATTTAATGAGTACAGAAGTTGTTAACAGATACTTTGATGTTATACTCATATGTTACTCAAGCGTTGACCCAGCCGCAGTTACAAAAAGGTTGGGGACCACTGCTCTAGATGACCCAGTTCTGGCAGATGTGAGGCAAAATCCAAATGTTATCGTGAAAGCGCCCCCTGCAGGTGTGTGGACATCGGTTCAGTCGTTGCATGATGGTTCCCTGGACTTCAGGAGACACGATCATGGTCTTCAGAAGTTCCTGGAGCTGTTCACTCTGGGAAACATCAGGAAATCAAAGTGAGAACATGAAATTGATGAAATGAAAGAGAAAATATGAGCTGAAAAGAGATAAATTCAAAAAAAAAGTTGAAGTGAAGGAAAAGCTGGGTCACTGTCATGGCGACTCATCATGACAGATAACAGATCTTAAAGTGGTCCAGCATCCAAACTAGAAAAGAAAAATGATTCAGAATGAATGAAAATAAGTTCAGTAGAAACACAGTCCAGAACAGCAGCCGAAGCTGCTTGAGAACATCTGGAGGAGGTGAAACAGCTGTTCTGGTCATGTGACTTGTGTCTCCAGTGTGCACAGACGGAGAGTTCCGGTGTCAGACCGGTCGCTGCGTGGACCCCTGCCCTGCAGTGTGACGGCTACGACGACTGCGGAGACCTGAGCGACGAGCTCAGCTGTGGTGAGACTGCTGCTGACCTCTGTTCCTGCTGGCGTTGTGTGAGCGGACGCCCAATGTTCCGGAAAATTCAGACTGTGTGTTTTTGTGTGGACAGTGTGCGATCCGACCCGTGAGCATCGCTGCGGCGACGGTCGCTGCATCTCCAGAGACTGGCTGTGTGACGGCGACCACGACTGTCTGGACAAGAGCGACGAGCTCAACTGCTGTGAGTTACCGCAGCAACGTGGCCACGCCCAGACATGGGCTGGAGACGAGCTGGACCCTGTAAGGTCATCCACAGCTTTCTGCAGAGGTTTCTTCATCGACTCCAGTTGATCCAAACATGAATTTAGTTCGTAGCCACCAAGAGTTCAGAGCATTTTCATGGATGCTGAAATGCTTCTACTGCTTTCAGTTTACTTCAGGGATCAAATCTGATTCCACTCTGAAAGGCGGACTAGCAGAGCCTCGTTAGGATCCACACAGGTGGACTAGCAGAGCCTCGTTAGGACCCACACAGGCGGACTAGCAGAGCCTCGTTAGGACCCACACAGGCGGACTAGCAGAGCCTCGTTAGGACCCACACAGGCGGACTAGCAGAGCCTCGTTAGGACCCACACAGGCGGACTAGCAGAGCCTCGTTGAGACCCGACACGTGGGACTAGCAGAGCCTCGTTAGGACCACACAGGCGGACTAGCAGAGCCTCGTTAGGACCCACACAGGTGGACTAGCAGAGCCTCGTTAGGACCCACACAGGTGGACTAGCAGAGCCTCGTTAGGACCCACACAGGCGGACTAGCAGAGACTCGTTAGGACCCACACAGGCGGACTAGCAGAGCCTCGTTAGGACCCACACAGGCGGACTAGCAGAGCCTCGTTAGGACCCGCACAGGTGGACTAGCAGAGCCTCGTTAGGATCCACACAGGTGGACTAGCAGAGCCTCGTTAGGACCCACACAGGTGGACTAGCAGAGCCTCGTTAGGACCCACACAGGTGGACTAGCAGAGCCTCGTTAGGACCCACACGGGCGGACTAGCAGAGACTCGTTAGGACCCACACAGGCGGACTAGCAGAGCCTCGTTAGGATCCGCACAGGCGGACTAGCAGAGCCTCGTTAGGATCCGCACAGGCGGACTAGCAGAGCCTCGTTAGGACCCACACAGGCGGACTAGCAGAGCCTCGTTAGGACCCACACAGGCGGACTAGCAGAGCCTCGTTAGGATCCGCACAGGCGGACTAGCAGAGCCTCGTTAGGACCCACACGGGCAGACTAGCAGAGCCTCGTTAGGATCCGCACAGGCGGACTAGCAGAGCCTCGTTAGGACCCACACGAGCGGACTAGCAGAGCCTCGTTAGGACTCACACGGGCGGACTAGCAGAGCCTCGTTAGGACCCACACAGGCGGACTAGCAGAGCCTCGTTAGGACCTGCACAGGTGGACTAGCAGAGCCTCGTTAGGACCCGCACAGGCGGACTAGCAGAGCCTCGTTAGGACCTGCACAGGCAGACTAGCAGAGCCTCGTTAGGACCCGCACAGGCGGACTAGCAGAGCCTCGTTAGGACCCACACAGGCGGACTAGCAGAGCCTCGTTAGGACCCACACAGGCGGACTAGCAGAGCCTCGTTAGGACCCTCACAGGCGGACTAGCAGAGCCTCGTTAGGACCCACACAGGCGGACTAGCAGAGCCTCGTTAGGACCCACACAGGCGGACTAGCAGAGCCTCGTTAGGACCCACACAGGCGGACTAGCAGAGCCTCGTTAGGACCCACACAGGTGGACTAGCAGAGCCTCGTTAGGACCCGTACATGTTCAGTCTCCAAACTTAGTGCTTTAAACAACCGGACCCAGCTGGTCAACAGCTGGGACCAGCTGGGTCACCACCACCTGATTCAGGTCTTCACCTAAGTGGTCAGCCTGAGCTGCAGATACCAGAAGCTGACTAACACAGAAGCCAGCCCAGACCTGGAACCAGTCCAGAACTGGACCTCTGATAACAACAAGGTGTCTGTGAACATGATTCACATCATCAGCTGCTGCAGTTTCTGCTCTGCTCATTCCAGCCATCTGCTGGATTAACTGGGTTTGGTGAAGCTGGTTTCTCCCAACATGGTGTCACTGAAAACACCTCTGGGTCTGGGTTAGGGTATGGGGTTAGGGGTTAAGGTTAGGAGATGGGGTTTAGAGGTTCGTTAGGAGTTAGGAGATTCGGGGTTAGGATTAGAGGTCAGGTGGTTAGGGGTTAGGGTTAGGAGATGGGGGTTTAGGGGTTAGAGTTAGGGGATTAGGGGTTAGGATTAGAAGTCAGGGGGTTAGGGGTTAGGGTTAGGAGATGGGGGTTTAGGGGTTAGAGTTAGGGGATTAGGGGTTAGGATTAGGGTCAGGGGGTTAGGGGTTAGGGTTAGTTGGGGGGTTTAGGGGTTAGAGTTAGGGGATTAGGGGTTAGGGCTAGGAGTTGGGGGTTTAGGGGTTAGAGGTTCAGGGGATTAGGGGTTAGGACTAGAAGATGGGGGTTTTAGGGGTTATAGTTAGGGGGTTAGGGGTTAGGATTAGGGGTCAGGGGGTTAG
Source organism: Hirundichthys speculiger (assembly GCA_018398805.1). NCBI lineage: Eukaryota > Metazoa > Chordata > Actinopteri > Beloniformes > Exocoetidae > Hirundichthys > Hirundichthys speculiger. The sequence goes on along the minus strand of JAGFBZ010001602.1, from coordinate 472,330 downwards.
GGGTTAGAGTTAGGAGATGGGGTTTAGGGGTTAGAGTTGGGTTAGGGGTTAGGATTAGGCGTTAGGATTAGGAGATGGGGGTTTAGGGGTTAGAGTTCGGGGGTTAGGGGTTAGGATTAGGGGTTAGGGGTTAGGGTTAGGAGATGGGGGTTTAGGGGTTAGGGGTCAGGGGGTTAGGGGTTAGGACTAGGAGATGGGGGTTTGGAGGTTAGAATTAGGGGATTAGGGGGGTTAGAGTTTGGGGATTAGGGGTTAGGGTTAGGGTAGGGTTGAAGGGGTTAGGAGTTAGGGCTAGGAGATGGGGGTTTAGGGGTTAGAGTTCGGGGATTAGGGGTTAGGGTTAGGGGGTCAGGGTTAGGGGTTAGGGTTAGGAGATGGGGGTTTAGGGGTTAGGGGTCAGGGGGTTAGGGGTTAGGACTAGGAGATGGGGGTTTGGAGGTTAGAATTAGGGGATTAGGGGTTAGAGTTTGGGGATTAGGGGTTAGGGTTAGGGTTGAAGGGGTTAGGAGTTAGGGCTAGGAGATGGGGGTTTAGGGGTTAGAGTTTGGGGATTGGGGGTTAGGGTTAGGGGTCAGGGAGTGTGTGTCCAGCTGTGCCTCTACAGTCTCCAGCTGCAGCCAGTGAGGCTGTTTTGAGTGTTTTATGAAGACAAACCTCCATCTTCTGTGCCGTTTCAGCCTGTAAGAGCCAGGGTCTGCTGGAGTGCAGCAACGGTCACTGCATTCCTTCAGCGTTCCGCTGCGACGGCGAGGACGACTGCAAGGATGGCAGCGACGAGGAGCACTGCAGCAGAGAGCAGAGTAAGACTTCTGTCCTCCTCACAGCTGTCTCACATCTGGTCATCTCCTTCATTCAGTCCATTCATACTCCTTTCTGTAGTGGTGCTGAAAACTAAACCTTAAGCAGAAAATTTAGTGAAAGCTGAAGTTTATGTAGACTGACTTGATGTTCAAATAAACCTAGATATCATTAGCAAAGAGAATGATCAGATTGGTGCCAGGATCATCGAACGGTGTCAGGATGACCACTCTGAGACAATAACTGGACTTCAAACCCTAACCCCTAACCCTATACCCTAACCCTAACCATATCCCCTAACCCTAACCCTAACCCTATCCCCTAACCCTAACCATATCCCCTAACCCTAACCCTAACCCCTAACCCTATCCCCTAACCCTAACCCCCCCTAACCCTAACCCCTAACCCTATCCCCTAACCCTAACCATATCCCTAACCCTAACCCCTAACCCTATCCCCTAACTCTAACCATATCCCCTAACCCTAACCCAATCTCCTAACCCTAACCCTAACTCTAACCCTAACCCTAACTCTAACTCTAACTCTAACCCCTAACCCCTACCCTAACCCTTCAGTTTCAGTAGAACAACCGTCAGAAATCGGGTTCCAGAAAATCACCAGAATCAGAATCATTTGTCTGAGGCCGTCAGACGTGCACAGCAGAACCAGAACCATACAGCTACACGGCAGAACCAGAACCATACAGGTGCACAGCAGAACCAGACAGCTGCACAGCAGAAAAAAATCAAGAATTCTTGCAACTTTGAATCATTATTTGACAGAAAGTTGTAGTTTTAGGGTTGAAAAGTCACAGTGGTCAAAATTTTGTCATTTTACAACAAAGTGCAGTTTTACAATAATTTGCTATTTTGTGTTAAAATTTTCTTTTTCTAACAAAAAGTATTTACAGCAAGAAGAGAAAGTTGTAGTTTTATGAAAACTCTACTTTTTTTATGGAAAAAAGTAGAGATTTCTTCAAAAGTTGATATTTCACAACAAAAAGTTGCAACGTTGAATTCAAAGGTTGTAGTTTTGCAAAACCTGTCTATCATATAATATTATTCTTTATTTTATTTTAATGTTTAGTATTTTATATTTTATTATTTTACATCATATCCCATATATTTTATTTAATTGTATTATATTATATTTGATTGTATTGTATTATGTCACATGTTAAGTCAGTGGTGTTGAACTGAGGGCTCGTTTCTCTTTGCCTGAACATCCTCAGAACAAGTTTGGATAGAACCTCATAAAAATGAGTTCTGAGTCTTTTCTTTGTTCTGATTGGATTGTACCTGCAGCATTGTGGATTAGTGAACTGGTTGTCACTTCTGTTGGTTGTGAAGATCACACAGAGGTGTCAGTCATCCAGCTCCATCAGGTTGTTCCTGAGTTATCATACAAACACCTGCAGCTCAGTGACTCAGCAGCAGCTAAATTGATTTACAGTCAGCTTGTAGTTGCTGAGAGATACTGGTTTATGCAGATGAAATCACAGTATAATCTTACATAAAAGAGAAATGCTGAGGACATTCATGATCAGTATGAAAAGTAGAGGTTCCAGAACTGTACCCTGAGGACCTCCAGAGTTAATCAGACATAAGTGTTCACGTTTTTCTGACATTGCTGTTATGATCTGTGGTCTTCCAGCTCAGAGTGGGTGTGTTCCTGGTCACAACAAGCTGCATTTCCTCTTCCTGTCAGTCGGGGTGTGGGGGGGGCAACGCCGCCTGTGACCCCCGAAGCGGCAACTGCAGTAAGTTTCAGAAGATGGCTTCATATCCAGAGCAGAACCATGTGAAAATGTCCAGCATCACGGTCAGAAGTTCTCCCCTGGTCAGTTGGAATGAGTAGAAATGGCTCCTCCTGGTGGTGTGATGAGGAATCGACTCCTCTGGCCTGTTAGAGTGGAGATGTCAACTAGATGTGTAGAGACTTATTTTAAAAACTGATCAGTAACTTGATATGAATTTGATCTTGGTTTGTTTTAGATGACTGCCAGCTGATGTGTGATGAGGTTTTTGTTCTAGCCCTTAAACGGCCAGCAATGGAAATCAAATTGCAAAAAATGATTTGATGTTATTATTCTTCTTTTAGACCCAAGAAAAACATCCAAAGTTGTTTTTTTTTTAATTGTATATTATTTATTTTATGAGTTGTATCTCCCAGGATATGCTGCCTTATTGAGGTTTGAAAAACAGACCGAAATGGGAAACATTAACGTTTAATTTGAATACAGTGTTGTTTGAGTTAATGGGGGGCATCTTATTTCCGTTTTACCCTTCCTGTGCAATAACTGCACCTGCAACCTGGCCCTCAACTTTTTGGGCTCACAAAGAAAAAATTATTTTAATTTGATTTTTTACAATCTGAACAAATAAGAATGCAGTTCATTCGAACTAACATCCACGTTGCTTCTGTCTGTCTCTTTCCTTTTTCTGTTTCCATTTACTTTTTGTGGAACAGTTGGATGCAGTTTCGTTGGATTTTTTTCAGAGACAATACACAGACGAACAACACATTTACTGCAGGAGATTGTTGTCTGTCCATCTGGACAGAATCTGCACCTTGCCTTGTCAGTAAAGTCTGGGAAATGATCCACTTGATCATAGCGGACATCAGGTACTGGTCTTGGGGTTGTTGGTCTTTGGATGCATCTGGTGGGACTGTGCACATCCTCTTCTCTTCCCTTGGAGGGTCTTCCCTTCTTTCCACCACATGGATGAGTGCGTCTGCAACCTCCAGCCTGAATGCTTTCACCCTTTTGTGCTTTTGCGCACCCATGTTTCTGGAATCCTGGCGATACAGTAGCCATCCATTGTTGACTGGGATATCAACCATTTACCAAAAGAGACACAAGTGCCATCGGTGGGACTTTGCTGGGTTGCAATATAAAGCCACCATCATGTCAGCGAGCTCAACTCCTCCCATGTGGACATTGTATTGTGACACAATGTTTTTCTTTGCTCCTCTCTGGAGAAACGCCTGACGTCTTTGATGGGGCTTACTGCAGCACAGGAGCTAGCTAAAGTGACAGCTTTGTTGTCAATCCATTTCATGATAGCTACTTCTGCCTCATTATCAACCCTGTAGTCATAACTGCCCCTGCCTTGCCTGAGCAGTGTACAGTCATCCTCAAGAGTACATCCTTTTAGCCTATTTTAAGGATGGTTCCCAGACTTTGCAAGCCAAAGGACTCCTTCCACCAGGGAGGTGGACAACACACACTGATGGTTTCCTGATGGTCTTACAGAGTTGAACAACCACATTTGCTCCAAGTCCAAGTTCTTTGACAGGACCATGGTCTGGGCCAAATGTTCTCTTGCCAATAATATGCTGCTTAAATGACATATCCTGATCAAAAATGACTCCAAGGTTTTTCACAGCTGTGCTGGAAGCCAGCTAAAACCCAGTTAATCCATTTCTCAGGTGTTTGGGACCAAAGACAATAACCTCTGTTTTATCTGAATTTAGAAGCAAAAAGTTAGAGGACATCCAGGACTTAATGTCATTAAAACACCCTTGAAGTTTAGCCAAAGATTTTTTTTTCCTCTGGTTTCATAGATAAGTACAGCTGCGTATCATCAGCGTAGCACCCTGAACCCTGACAAAAAACTTTAAATAAATTTAAACTTAAAATTCTATGCAGGTGCTCTCCTAACTAGCTAGCAACTATTTTTCCAGAATTTTAGAGATAAATGGAAGGTTGGATATTGGTCTATAGTTTGCCAAAATGTCCAGATCAAGAGATGGTTTCTTAATAAAAGGTTTAATGACTGCAACTTTAAAAACCTGTGGCACATATCCTAATTGTAGAGATAGGTTAATCTGATCCAAAATTGATATACCAATAAAGGACATGACATCTTTGAGCAGCCGAGTTGCGATGGGATCCAACAGGCATGTAGATGGTTTAGCTTTGCTGATAGTTGAGGTCAACTCAGAGAGGCCCACAGGAGAAAAACAGTCCAAAGTCAAATCAGAACCAGAAGAAATCAGCAAAGCTGCAGGGAAGTCCACAGCTGCCAA